>SJYA01002524.1:162052-187095 GCA_006410615.1 Neotragus moschatus
GGGGGGTCCGGATTGGGAACTCAGGTACACTTGTGGCTGATTCATGTCAATGTATGGCAAAATGAATACAGTATTGTAAAGCAAAACAAACTGAAAAATAAAAATTTAAACTTAAAAAAAACCCAAAAAAGATTCTGGTGTCTGTGCATGACATCATGTATGTATCGTGTATCATGTAATTGTGCTTAAATTGGATTGTGTCATACATACTACATTTATTGTTATTTCCATCCTTGCTCCCTATTAAAACAGCATGCACATCCCCATTCCTCCATGGAGTGTTGTTTTAACAAGCTATATTCATATGCACCTACACATATTGGTCTTACATATGCATACAGATGCACAATTAACTTATTTTTCACATTAAAAAATAGATCATATTGTATACGTTTTTCCATTTCCTATTTTTTGCTAAATAAAATCCCATAGAAACCCTTCCAATTTATACAGAAGAGCTCTAAACCATTCTTTTTAAGCTCTTAAATTCCCTGTTGATACTACTAACTTTATTTCTGGTTTATGACTACCAGGAACCAACTTGCAATAAATATCCTCATATATATGTCCTTTTAAATTAGTATTTTTATTTCTATAGGGCATATTCCCAAGTGGAAGATTTCTGGGTCAATTTTTACTTTAAATTATTTATGGATGATTTCTGAAAAGATGGTAACATGTAACATTTCCATTACCAGTGTTTAAGATTACTCTTTTCCTCACGTTCCTCTAACTAAAAGCTCTGAATTATTGACTGTTTCATGCTTATGAATAGTGTTATTATTTGAATTTTCACTTCCCTGGGTACCAAACCTGAGCGTTTTATCATTTGTTTTCTCTTCTCTGCATCTGTGTATATAATAAACAAAAGATATGTATTTCTTCTCTTGTGTGTGTGTTGTTCTTAGTTTATAGTAACTTGTTATTTTATGGTAACTAAGTCTTCATAGCATTCATTAATTTTTTTTCAAATTTGTTATCTGCTGTCTAGCACAAGGTTTAAATTTTGAAAACATCAGGGTTTTTTTTTCCTTTCAAAAAGGTTCCACATTTTCAGTTGAGGTTAAGATGGCTTTTCTAGTTAAAAGTTACATATTTAGTCTCTAAGATTTTCTCATAAGACTTGTGTTGTTTTAATTTTCCCTTTACATCTTTTCTATAAGCTTTCATTTATAAATTTTCCTTCCTTTGGACATCTATCTTTGTTGGCATCATTTGAAAAGGTCTTATTTTTCTCATTTCCTTGACCTTTCAATACCTCAGATTTTTCAGATTCTAAATCTGGATTCTCCATTCTATACGATTAATCTGTTTATCTTCTCCTGTTCAGTACCCTGTACGTTTTTCTAAAGGGAATAGATAGTGTATTTTTCCATATTTGGAATGAAAAATGTGCTCCTTCCTACTTTTTAATGATTTTCTAGCTAGTTTAACACTGAGATCTTTAATTATAGGACAAACTGTGTTGTGATTTTAACTGGAATAATTTATATTTGAATATAATTATAAACTATCAGCAAGGCTGTATTATAGTTTTCTATTTCTTGTGCTCTTCCGTTGTGTATCATCCTATGAAACAATACATTATAATTTGCATGTCAATTCAGAATATTTCTAGCTGTCTTTAGTCCTAAATATTTTATAGGTGATTTTTTTTCTTACTGATATAAATAGAATTTTTAATATTTCCATTTCTAGGTGGATTAAGCTGTTGATATTCATGTCTTTAACTTATATTCATCCACATTGCCAATTATCTTTTAATTCTAAAAATGTTATATTAGAATCCCTTGATTTTTCATAATATAGAATGGAACCATTAACAGAAGAAGTGTTTCTCTAATCTCTTCCAGTGATTATCTCAGTTATTTCATTTGAATGGTATTTTTACTTTGGTGAAAAAGGAGTTTCAACTATAATAGAGATCAGTAAAATTTTTTCCGTGGGGAATTTATTTACATTCACTGGAATAATTATTTTTTAATTATTAGTACAGAAAACAAAAATGTAATCTAAAGGTATTAACTAATAGTGTGGTATTTGAGTTCTCTTTTATCTTCAGAAGTCTGGCAAATAGGAAACCTCAAATTTATTCTGTGCTTTAGATTGGAATCAATATATGGTAAAAATAATTAGAGGTGATTGGCCTTATAACACTGATTGTGCTATACAGTCCATGCACATTGAATCATGTCTAAGGAAGTGCACAGTTTTATTAGTTAAGAGCTCTTGTTCTAGTAATTCCCATTGGAGCTGGAGCAGGTAGTGAGACCTGTGGTCTTCAAATACAGTAATATGTGTTCTACCTCAATAATTGAAGAGAGACTCTTGATAATGGCAATTTTCAATTAACTGTATGTCTTAAATAACCTATTACTTAAGAAGAGTAGTTAAGTATTGAAACAAAGCATTGTAGTTAATTTACCTTTATCCTAGTTCACTGCTTAATTAGACCAGGGATTAACATCTAAGGTAAATTTAATATAACAACAAAGGAATTGGTGATTGTTGATATTTGTGATAAATAAAATACTAGTGTGAGCTATCAATGTCATTTGCCAACCATGAAAGCATTAGAAATTCATTTCATGTCTCTTTTAGCATTCATATAATGTAGTTATAATCTCTCTACTTCCAATAAGAATTTGAGGGTGGTTTACAATAATAAAGCAAAGTGAATTAAGAAATGAATGAACTATATATATATAATGTATATCAGAGAATATATATATGTCAGAAAGTCAAAACCCGTCTTTGAGAATTTACAACCTTATGCTCGTTTCATTTAATACTTTCCCCTTTGCCTGTTGTTGTTGAGTTGTTAGTTGTGTCCGACTCTTTTGCGACCCCATTGACTATAAACTGCCAGGCTCCTCTGTCCATGGGATTTCCTAGGCAACAGTACTGGAATGGGCTGCCATTTCCTTCTCCAGGAGCTCTTCCCAACCCAGGGATTGAACCCCTATTTCCTGCATTGACAGATGGGTTCCTCCCCACAGAGCCACCACAGAAACCCTCCCCTTTGCTTATTTTCCCTTAAAATAAAAAGGGAAAGAAGCTGCAGAGTTGTATTCTCTCGAGAAAAGTAATTTCAGCAACAGAGAAGCTAGACCTTCCAGAGCACTGTGGACTGTGGTGAAATTGACCTTGGGGGAGCTAAGAAGGGAATGGCTCCAGTGAGAATAAGAGAGAGGAACCAAGAGGGAAGGGCTGAGACAGTTTAACAGCGAGCCGCTTCCTAGGATTTAAGTGAATAAAAGACAACAAGCAATTGAATCACTGCTGCTGGGAAACAGCAGTTTTATAGACTCCTTTTATTTTTTTTTCTTTTTCTTTAAGTTTAAATTTTTATTTTTTAGTTTATTTTGCTTTACAATACTGTATTCATTTTGCTATACATTGACATGAATCAGCCACGAGTGTACAATGTGTGAGAGAAATTGAGAAAAGACTGAATTTCAACTTTGATTTTTAAACATCGTATTTGGATGAGATGAGGCAGTGCCCTCCAGAAAGTTATTTCTTCCTCGCCTGATAGCCTTGCATCAAAACTGTCAGACCATATGGCTGTTTACAGGACCTGGGCCTTAATCTGTTACTGGCATTTTCACATATGTCCTCTTGACTTATAATAAAATTTATATGTCCAATTTAGTGGGAAGATTTGAGATAGAAATCTGAGCACCATTCTGAACTAATTCCAGGTGCATTTTGTAATGATGCATTTTTCCTCTTAAAGGTAGAGAAAGTGAGAACAAGGACACCTTCATGAAGGCAGGAGTAGTGAATGTGTCAAAACTGACAGTGAGCAGTAATCATGTTAAAAATGTGCTCACACTGGTTCAGGGATATACATATAAAAGTAAACTGTTAAGAGGCTTTAATCCAGATTTACTGTGTAGCACAGGGAATTATATTCGAAATCTTATAATAACCTATAATGGAATATAATCTGAAGAAAAAGATTTTGTCTATTAAAAATTTTGGTATATAACGATGGAAGTATCACAAGTAAGGAAAATTTATTCAATAAATAGTACTTTGACATTAGTTATATATAATAATTTAGTAACAAAAGATCATTTTTAAAAATAGATTTAAAACCTACTGTATACAATACAGCAAGATGAATACTAATGAGATATTTTAAAAATGTTAAATAATGGAGGAAAGTAGAAGAAAACAAATATCATCTAATTTATGGATAGTTTCCTCCATTAAAGTAATTAAAATAATGGAGGAAATCACAGAGGTCGAAATTATATAATGTGGTAGATAAAGTACACTGTATGAGACCAGACAAATCTGGATTAAATCAGTGTTCTTCTACTTACTTCAGACAGACTACATTGACCATAATTGCACATTACAGTTAGAAACTGGCAACTGAAAGATAGCTAAAAGAAAAATATATACTCTCCAGCTAAAGAGGGGATGAAGTTAAAAAATTGAAAGCCACTTATAAATAATAGAAATTGAGTACATTATAAATGAAAATATATAATTTGGTATTTGGCCAAAATAGTAATTACAGCCCTAAGTGAATTTATTAGAAGGCTAGTACTGTATACTGGCCAATTATCTTATCTGCAAATAATTGAGTCCATAATAGCTAGTTTAAAAGCAGAAAGAGGTTTATTATTGACAATGGACAGAGCGCAGATTTCCAGGGAGAGCCAGGGAAACAAGGTTTGATGCCACATGGCCAGAAGAACCCAGTCCCACACGGGAGAGCACCAGCAGAGATCAGTGCCTTATTCATTGCTCCCTACTCAGCATCCCGGAAGCCAGAGGCTGCACTGTAGCTGGTGAAGAATAATCAGACATCTCTGTGACTACTTGCCTTCCTCTCAGGATGATCTCGTTTCTTATGTTGATCTTGTTTCTTAAGATGGACTCAGTTGTGTCCAACTCTTTGAGACCCCGTGGACTATAGTCCACCAGGCTCCTCTGTCCATGGGATTTTTCTGGCAAGAGTACAGGAGTGGTTGCCATTTCCTACTCCAGGGGATCTTTCCCACCCAGGGATCAAACCCACATCTGTTGCATCTCCTGCATTGGCAGGAGGATTCTTTACCACTGTACCACCTAACATGCCTACAGTTGTGTTCATAATCCTACCAAGCTGCAAACAGCTGCATTTTTTTATGAACTCTAGTTCATATGTGTTAACACAAGCTGCAAGGGAGCCAGAGATATGTGGTCTTCATCCTTCCAGTCTCTGATGTACATGAGATACGCTCCAAGGAGATTGGAATCAAGTGAAGTAAGACAGTCTGTGCTATTTGCCTTAGTAAGCCATCCCCTTTTTCAGATGCTAAATACTTATAATACTTTTATTCCATTCTGATGTTTCATATATCAATATGGCAACAACATGCTACTGAAATTGAACTAGCCCTCTGACAAAGGAAAATAGGTTTGCCCTTTCTCCAAATTCTAAAAAGTACTTAATTCTATGCCTTGTAATATTTATTTCTCTAAATCAACTATAGTCCAAAATTTAGGTAAATGTGTATTGTGATATTATCCACCACCAACATGCCATATATAAAATAGAAAGGACAATAGGTAGGGAAAATTAATATGATTACTACAAATGAATACATATATAGATAATAAAACAAGAAAGAAAAGTGAGCCCAAAGTTTCTGTAATTGTCACAAGGCTCTAGTTGTGATATGTAGGTTAATTCTTTCAGTGTGTATTCAGTTGTCCTTTCACTTTCACCTAGAATTGAAGCTGTTGGGGATCCTTTGCTTAAGGAAATGACACTAACCTTGAATGCCCTGTTGGTTTGATATTAGTAGCTCTGCCTTCAGAACACTAGACATTGCAGTACCAAGTGTGCTAAGTCGCTTTAGTTGTGTCTGACTCTTTGCGACCCGATGGACTGTAGCCCGCCAGGCTCCTCTGTCCATGGGATTCTCCAGGCAAGAATACTGGAGTGGGTTGCCATGCCCTCCTCCAGGGGATCTTCCCGACCCAGGGATCGAACCCAGGTCTCCTGCACTGCAGGCAGATTCTTTAATGTCTGAGCCACCATAAGCACCTCCATTCTAAAGCTGCATCTCCAGTTGTTTGTGTTGAATACAGGATCAATTACCACAACCAATTAAATAACCCTTCCTTTTTATGCTGATTGATTTAGAGGCACGAAAAACCAAAACAGCCTATTGTTTACTCAGCTTCCAAACCACTAAGAATATCTCCTAGCGGAAGAATTCATGATTTGTAAGCTAAAACCTCTTTAGCAGGATGTCCAAAGGCCTGCAAATGAAAATTTTTTCAAGTGGATCACTAAGTATAACTCCTTATTCTACCCTTTGGTTCACAGAAACATATACATTGCCTCTGGGAAAAATAGCACCGTATATTTTCTGCTGGTTCAGGTAAAATATCCCAACTTCACCAACCGTTATTTCCCAGGTGGTACCTTTACTGAAACATCTTTTGACCATTTTGTCTTTCCTTAGGGCCAGTTACTTCTGAATGGTGGGGCTACATTTAAGACCAGTGGATTCCATTATGTTCATTTCATTACTTTCATTCATTTGATATAAAATAGGTTCCCTGTTCAGAAGCAATAGGGTGCCATGACTGAAGAAGGTATTTAAATAAGTCCTAGAGGGCAGTGCTGGCAGAAGCATGGTGAACAACGAAGACAGATTCACAGACCAAGGACTTGTCCCCTTGAGATCAAACTGCACCCTACTTCTAAGATCAAAGACTTTATCTGCAGCCAATCACAGAATTGTTCTCACAGAATATGATGCTGTACCAGAGTCCAGGGTTGTCCACTGCTGCTGGCAGAATAAACATTCAGAACAGTGGTGTCATTTATCTCTGATGAAGCAAAGTACATATTTTGAGCTTATGCAAAACCTTCATCCTCGCCAGCCTGTCCACCTCTTCCATGAACAAGCACTGAGGTAACTGAAGAAACTGCCTGACATCATGGAGGTGAGGTTCAGATAAAAAGAGCAAGCATGACTTTGTGCAAAACTGAGATTTTCTTTTTTATTAATTTATTTTTATTAGGAGGATTAGTAAATATTTCATAGGTATTACTAGGATTTAGTAGTAGTAAATTTGTTCCTAAGTATATTATGCTTTTTGTTGCAGCAGTGAATGGGCTGTTTCCCTAGTTTCTCTTCCTGATTTTTCATTGTCAGTGTATGGNTGCTCTGTTATTACAATTCAGCTACTTTCTGTCTTAATCAGAGCAGATTACTTTTGACCAAGCTAGCATCTCTGAATATGTTCTCCGCTGACCTCTTTCAGTTAATGGGAACTGGTTCTGTCTATTCATCTCATGTTTGTGCAGAGCTAATTTATCTTTGACCAATATTAATGTTATGCTAATTATATAAGTGCAGTTGGCTCTTTCAGACAATTTCTATTATGAGAGCCCTTGAAAGTATGACACAGAAGAAAGAATAAAATACAGTGGACATGTAATTAGGGAGATGACGAAAATCCTTTCCGAGGTATCAAAAATATATTTGAAGTATAGGAATTTTGATCTTTGTTTTATGATGCCTGCATCCTTTTCTGGACCAAATTACTCCCTTCACGGAGTAAAATCTCAGATGTGTATGTGGGCCAGGAAGACAACGGAAATGAGTAAAACAGACAGGATTCAAGTACTTGTATCTGTGTCACGTGAGGCCCAGAGAAGCCTAGACCCCAAGAGAGTGCTTGTTCCCTCTGAAGGAGGCTACCAGCCTCCTTGCCATGACATCCACTGGAAGAGAATGAGGCTCCATCTGGACTTGAGTGAAGTGTCCTGTTTTTTTTCATATTTGTTTATTTATTTAGGCTGTGCTGGGTCTTCACTGCTCCGTGTGCAGCGAGTGGGGCTACGCTTTGCAGCTGTGCGTGGGCTTCTCATTGCGGTGGCTTCTCTTGTTGCAGAGCATGGGCTCCAAGGCAGGCAGGCTTCAGTAGCCGTGGCATATGGGCTTAGTTGCCCTACAACATGTGAAGTCTTCCCAGACCAAGGATCAAACCTGTGTCCCCTACACCGACAGGCAGATTCTCAATCACTGGACCACCAGGGAAGTCCAAGTGTCCTGATTTTTAAGTGGCTCTAATTTTTTTTTTTTAGTACTGCTGGTGCTAAGTCGCTTCAGTTGTGTCCGACTCTGTGCAACCCCATAGACGGCAGCCCACTGGGGTCCCCTATCCCTGGGATTCTCCAGACAAGAACACTGGAGTGGGTTGCCATTTCCTGCTCCAATGCATGAAAGTAAAAAGTGAAAGTGAAGTCGCTCAGTCGTGTCCGACTCTTAGAGACCCCATGGACTGCAGCCCACCAGGCTCCTCCATCCATGGGATTTTCCAGGCAAGAGTACTGGAGTGGGGTGCCATTGCCTTCTCCATTAAAGTACTGAGCTGAATCAAATAAAATTTAACCAAGAATAGGACTCAGCAGGCTGCCATTTTGTGACCCTTGCTCCATTCTTTACAAAGGTCATTTCAGGAGCAAGGTGTTTAGAAATGGTCTATAAAATAGCTGGAGCATCCACCAGGTGGCAGGAAGAAGCAGACAATTTTTCCTGCTTGCCAACCTTTCCAGGGTTGAAGATTTCTGTGGATCCATCTGGAATCTTAAAAAAAGCAACTATGGGACTTTGCTGGTGGTCCAATGGTTAAGCCTCTGTGCTTCCAGTGTAAGGGCTACAGGTTCAGACCTTGGTCAGGGAGCTAAAATCCCACATGCCTTGTAGCCACAAAACCAGAACTTAAAACAGAAGCAATATTGTAACAGATTCAAATAGTCTAAATTAAGAAAAAATTCTTTTTAATAAAGTAAAAATTAAAAAATAAAAAGCAGCTGTCCCCTTGGCCTCACCAACCACAGATCCCCGAATCTTAAAGCAACCAAACCCTGAGGAGACTACCTCTCTCTTTCCCTAAGAGTATTGGACACAGATAAGCCAGAAAACACACAGCCCGCCCTGCCACAACCCACCACCACCTCTGCCTGGCACCCCACCCCCACTCCAAGCGCCACTGGGGAGGAACGTGTGGCGCATGGAAGGGTCATGGCCCTGACCCTGCTTCCTCCTTTCTCTGAGCTTGAGGGCACTTGGTACGAGGTGGAAAGTCACTGAAGATGAAGGATATTCATGCCCAGGGAGGTTGGTCTCTGCTGTAATTGGAAGCCACCTGGGCAGACAGCTGTTTTCACATGAAGGCCCAGGATGGAGTATCATCCAGGTCTACTTGATGCTGACACCTGTGTTTGAGGCCTGAGTGCCTGATTCCCCTGCCTGGCCTTGCCCTTTATTGGCTCTTAGCTATCCTGTCTCCGAGGCTATGAGCTCCTCCTGACCCTGAGTCTTGTTCTGACCATTAGACTGTTGCTCACAACCCCGATTGGCCCCTTACCTGACACAGACTGTCTGTCTGTCTCCACCTCTGCCTTGGCCCAGACGCCCCTGGCCCAGCCGTGCCCTCTGCTCCAGGCTCACCCAGGCTCACCCCACCGCGTGTTCTCCATCCTCTATCCAGACACTCAAACTGTGCTGCCGGGACTGCCCTGCCCTCCCAGAGACACCGCACTTCCTCTCCTCAGAAGGCCCAGGGTTAGAGGCCACACACAACATAAATCTGTGACTTGAGGGGAATGGGACAAGGGGAGACTTCTCCTTTCACTAAGAATTAACAAGACGAGATAGTTCCAAATTGTAGAAGGAGAGAGAAAGGCTGTCAAATGCTTGAATCTATTATCTAGAGAGATTTGGAAACTTCAAGGTTTTTCAGAGTACAGTCACTCCTTGGTATCTGCTGGAGATTGATTCTAGGACCCTCACCCCCCAGGATACCAGTAACCACAGATGTTCAAGTCCCTTATATAGAATGGTGTAGAGTCCCTTGGACAGCAAGGAGATCAAACCAGTCAGTTTTAAAGGAGGTCAGCCCTGAATATTCACTGGAAGGACTGAGCTGAAGCTCGAATACTTTGGCCACCTGATACAAAGAGCTGACTCATTGGAAAAGACCCTGATGCTGGGAAAGATTGACGGAAGGAGAAGGGGACGACAGAGGACAAGATGGATGGTGGCATCACTGACTCAGTGGACAAGAATTTGAGCAAACTCTGGGAGCTAGTGAAGAACAGGGAAGCCTAGTGCTGCAGTCCATGGGATCACGAAGAGTCAGAAATGACCACAACGATATGCACACACTCCCTTCATATACCTTAAATCATCTCTAGATTATTTATAATATCTAATACAATGTGATTTATGTAAATAGTTGTAAATAAAATGTAAATGATATGTGAATAGCTTCCAGCATGCAGCATATTCAAGTTTTGCTTTTGGAACTTTTCTGAAATTTTTTTCAAATACTTTTTATATGAGTTTGATTGAATCTGTGGGTGTGGAAACTGCAGATACAAAGGGCCAACTGTGGATGGAAAAGCTCAGTGTCTGGAATAGGGTTTGGCTGGGACTGGGGAGGCCTGCTGAGGGGCCATGAAAGGGACCGATTGGCTTCAGGATCTGGCTTCCAGACTTTGCCCCTTTCTCTTACTGGCCAGCTGGAACCAGAGATAGCCTATTAGGAAAAAGTGGGGGCTCATTTAAAGGAAGATAACATAAGGCCATGCCAGGCAAATTTCCATAACACCAAATTGCAAAGGGGCATTGTAAACTGTAAGAGAACCCCATCTGAGAATTTCAGGGCATAACTTCTGGTTTGGTCTGAGTCTGTGAAAGTTCAAGCAAAGTACCAAACCTCTCCAGATATCCATCAGTTCACTGAGAATACAGAAGTTGGATTAGAAGAAGTATTAGTTATCTGCATACATGCTCAGTTGCTCAGTCATATCTGATTCTTTGTGACCCTTTGAACTGTGTAGTCCACCACATTTCTCTGTCCATGGAATTTTCCAGGCAAGAATAATAGAGTGGGTTGCTATTTCTTCCTCCAGGGGATCTTTCCAACCCAGGGATCAAACCCATATCTCTAGCATTGCAGGTGGATTCTTTACCCACTGAACCATCAGGTTATCCAAGATGACACAAATTCAACCCAAACCTTAGCAGCCTAAGATAATAAACTTATTATTTCACAGATTCTGTGGGTCAGGAGTCCACGTACTGTGTAGTCAACTCCTCTGACTTAGGGTCTCTCTGAGGCTGCAATTAAGTGTCAGCTGGAGCTAACATCATCGCAGGATTCAATGTGGGGAGGATCTGCTTTCTAGCTCATCCAAGAGGTTGTTGGCAGGATTCAATTCCTTCTAGATTAAGAGTCACACTGGCAGAATAAGAACCTCAGTCTCTCTCTGGTCGCTGGCTGGGGGCCTCCCTTCATCTCTTGCTGCACAGGTCTCTCCACAGAACAGTTCACAGCATGGTGAGTGGCTGTTACGAGCCAGAGAGGGTTAGCAAAATGGATCAGAGTCTCCGTGATGTCCCATCCCTTTGTTACATTCTGTTCTGTAGAACTGACTCACTAAACCTAGCCCAGCAACCAAGGGAGGGGAGTATGCAAGAGCGTGAATGCAGGAGGCAGGGCTCACTGGAACTATTTTAGTGGCTGCCTACCACACATTCTCTCCAAGGCCCCTCCTAGCTCAGATTCTATGAATACTCCCCCTCTCTCCCCCAGAAAGGGGCTACATATTCTATTTACAGACCCAACTTCCCAGCCAAGTGCTCAAATGGGCTCTGACATATTCTTGAACTAGAGTTAACCATCATGAAAAATGTAGTCAAATAGGAAAATTATCTTATCTGAAAGAGTTAGACTATGAAAAGAAGACATTGGATTTTCTCTGTTTTGGTGGCATCCTCCATTATAGGGCTCTTCTGGTAGACCAGATATATTTTTAGAATAAAAGGGGAAATATATCTTTGTTTAAAGCACTTCAGAACCAAGTACACTGAGACCAAGCTATTCAGAGAACCTAGGTTGATTTGAGGTTCCTGCACTGCTAGGAGGAGCATCACAACTCAAAGGCCACTTCTGAGTTTTGCTTTCTTTACAAAGCAATCCATGTCATGGATTATCCCCAGAGCCTCTATGAGGTGTTCACATTTCCTCTGGAATGATGTGACTTTCTTCAGACATCTAAGCCTGTACATGTTATACATTGGACTGGCTCAGATCTGGAGAATGACTTAGGGTCTCCAAATCCTGAGGACTGTTAGGTTAGCTTGAATTAATGTTGCTGTCTTTGTCCGTCACACAGGCACTTTGTAAATTGGTCATGGATTCTTTTTAAAAATCTGTTTTAATCTATCAGAGGTCTATACTTCCTTTATTAATAGCTCTCTTTAAAACTGTGATCATCAGGCTTCCCTGGTGGCTCAGTGGTAAAGAATCCACCTGCCAGTGCAGGAGACACAGTTTGATTCCTGATGCGGGAAGATCCCACATGCGGCAAAGCAGCAAAGTCCACGTGCCACAACTACTGAGCCTGTGGTCTAGAGCCCGGGAGCCATGCTCGCTGAGCCCACCAGTAGCAGCTACTGAAGCCTGCTCACCCTAGAGCCCATACCCCACAGCAAGAGAAGCCTGTGCACTGCAACTACAACTAGGGAAAAGCCAGCACAGCAATGAAGACCCAGCGCAACCAGAGCTAAATAAATAAAATTAGAAGAAAAAAAACCAAAACTGTGGTCATCATAAGCCCTTCATCTTTTGATAACCTCAAGCTCTTCTAACTTGAGAAGTTGTTCTGTCGATGTGAACATACTTATTAACCAGTTTGGAGCCTGTAGTCAAACTGAGCCACAGTAGCTTCTTACCTCTGAATAAAAAGGCTTGAGATCCCTGTTTTTACTTACAATTTCTAATTTTGAGGAAATACATTATGATAATCACAGCAATACATTATGAATTCATGAGATTTTAACTGATCCCTTTTCATTTTCTTTTCATCATACTTAAGAAGCTAAGACTTACAGATACTTGAATTTGCAGTTATCAAAGCTGTCTTATGTAGTTCCTTATTCATTCTTTCAAACTGGATAAAAAGAGGGATTTAATTCTTTACTGGGACGTAACATAACGTCAAGAAAGTATATAGACTTTGACACTAGAGAAGCTGGATTAGAAGCCTTAAGACTTCTGGCAAATTACTTCCCCTCATGGTGACTCAGAGTTCTCATCTGTAATGTGGAATCATAGGTGCCTATCTCACAGAATTGTTTCAAGGATTAAATTACACAGATGTATCTGTATGAAGCATTTAGCACCATACACAGAACTGGTTACTCAATAACTGCTGGTTTCCTTTAACATTTGTTCAGAAGCAAAGGGAGATCCTGAGAGCATCTCCATATGGTCAACCAGCAGGAGCAAGAAGGGATGGGATCCCAAGCCATCAGGCGTCATCGGAGTTATTTCAGGTGTTCCTTTAACAAGTCATCACCCCAGTATCCTGCTTCACCACTTTGATGAGCTTTATAAACTGAGCCTGAAATACCACATAAGACACATACTGCCTGCGCCATTCCTGTGCCCTCAAATAAGGGCAGATTTGCTCAGTTGGTAGAGGGAAAAGGAATGTTGTATGTAATATATGCAAGAAACACTGATACGTCCACTTTCCGATCTGCTGTTATATTGGATTTTGTGGTTTAGCCTCCGTACTGGGATGCATGAAAAGTGAGCACAGATAAAGGTGGGCAGTAGGTCCTGCATGGAGCCCTCTACCCCTCACAATAAATACCTCCCCTAGATGATCCACAAAGTCAGCTGCGTGTTTGGAAATTCCTCTCCTTTACCTAGAAGTAGACTAAGATTGGCTCAAGCTGTCCTGGGGCAGCTCTGCCATGTAAACAATCACTGGAAACACACTACTCCTGGAAACCTGGCTATGTGAGGAGTGGACTGCAGAAAGGCAGAGAGCGGCTGCCAGGCCCCCAGCTCAGGGGCTGGAGGAGAGGACCTGGCTATGTGAGAAGTGGGCTGTGGAAAGGCAGAGAGCCGCTGCCAGGCTCCCAGCTCAGGGGCTGGAGGAGAGGAAACTGGGAAGCAGGGGAGCCACCGGCTCTGGGGTTGGGGCCTGTGTGTGTGGGGAGTGGTGGTGAGGGTTCTCCGGCCTGTTTCACTAAATGAGAGGCAGAGACACAGAGTACACCAGCAAGGCGGTTTCTCTTGGCCCCCTGGAAGAGATTTATAAAGGTCTTTGCCAGCTATAAAAAGGAAAGTAAAAGAGTTGAATATTGAGTATTCAATAAAATTAAGAAAGTCCAAGATGGAAAAGTATAAAGAGAAAGGAGGGTTTGTATGGCATCTCCAACCCCCGATGCCTCCAGCTCCCTCCTCCCAAAGCCCTCACCTTAAAAACTCACCTTCACCTGCAGTTCTCTTCACTGGGCCTCTCTCTGCCTTCCCTCATGGAGGAGCTTGCGGCGCTCTTACTCTCCTGGCTTTGGAAGCTCCCCCTAAATTCATTCAAGGAAACACACCCAAGATTACAGAAGGGAATATTTCAACTATGGGAAGGGTTTCAAAGCACAGATACAGCTCAGCCTAGGATAATGTACACCTGGGCACACACAGTCAGAACTTCTGGGGAAGTTTCTTTTCTCCAACTCTATCCTAAACCAGGAGACCCAGCAGAAAAATCCTCCGTTTTGATCCTTATGTGTTTCTCCGTTCACATCCCACCTGCCTTCCCCTTTTGTACCCTTGCCTCCTCACTGCCCCTCCTGGCATTCTCACCACTCTGGATAGGGAATGGAGACTCCTGTGCAAATGAAGGACATTAACCCAAAGGATGTGTGGAGATTACTTTTTTAATATTGCTAGTAAATATCTTCTGGTATAATCTGGGATTATTACTTGTAGAAAAAGCATCCCCAGATAAATGCTACATAAATTGATACCTCTGGATTCATAATTTCCCTACTGCTTGCTACTGATTCATTTTTCATTTAGGTAGTGAGTCTTTTACTGGGTCAGTTTTAATTTTCTCAGACTTCCTTCCTCTGCATGTAATCTGCAGACCAAAGCTCAAGGAGGGGGAAATCCAAAATGATGGAACCAGGGTGAAATATTCTGTCATTTACTACTCTTCCCCTCTGAGGCTCCCCAGCCATTTATCCACTTATACACACACACGCACATCCCTCCTGGGCCCTCCTCCCCAAATCCTCTAGTTGGTGGAAATGGCAGCAGAACCCTAATCTGGAGGCCAAGTTGAACCCTTCCACAGAGTCAAAACCGCAACCAGGAAGCATTTGCCTGCACTCAGATGTGCAAAACGCAGAGCGGCACAGCAAGTTTTCAGCTGCAGACCTAATTCTGATTTCTCCAGTGCAAACTGCCTCCTCACTCGCTCTTAAGGGTGTCATTTCTGCAGTGAACTTTCTTGAAAAATCACTCTTCTGTGAGTCTCCTTCTAGTGTATCTCTCCCTGCCTTTCCCTTCTACTTGGCAACAGAAGGCGTTTCTGTCCCCCTTAGAGCACACTGGCATGGCCCAGGGCTCCTGGGGGAATTCTTCAAAGAAACAGGTTCTTGCTTGACCCCAACCTACTAACACAGAGTCCATAACAGGAAGGCCCAGGTCTTGGCTGAGTGAGCCCAGCCTCACCACCCACCAAGCACAGCTGCTCTGCTAATTTTAGAACTCTGAGAAGCCACCTGACTTCAAGGCACTCATGAGATACTCATCACACCCTATATCTGGAGCTGATCTGGGGTGGGGCCCGCTCCTTGTTCTTCACACCCAGAACACCTTTGAGAGCTAGAAAAGTGACTTTGGGGGAGGTGACTCTGAATAAATGACAAAAAGATAAAGCGACCCTCGATCAGCTAGCAAACTGCAAATTGTTTCTACCCCAGCATTGGACTGGTCTGTCCAGTGACCTGACCTCCACCCGACATTCAGATCCCATCTCCCATTTCACATGTCTGAAGTGGGACTCACCAGCTTCCCCCAGACCCTTGCCTCCTGTCTGCTTGTCTGAGGCACATCCTGTTTCCCAAGTGAGGGTCCTCAGGTCAACCCCGACTACCTCCTCCTCCTCTCCAGTCACTAAATATAAAGTCCAAGCTACTTCATCTCCTAACAGGGGTTCATAAACTTCTCTCCATTCCCGCAGTCTTTGCTCTCCATCCTGTTCTCTTCAGGGATTCCCAAGTGGCACAGTGGTAAAGAATCCGTCTGCTAGTGCAGGAGACATAAGGGATTTGGGTTCAATCCCTGGGTCGAGAAGATCCCCTGGAGGAGGAAATGGCAACCCACCCCAGGGCTCTTGCCTGGAGAATCCCATGGACAGAGGAACCCGGCGGGCTCCAGTCCCTGGGCTCGCAAAGAGTTGGCCGTGACTGAGCTCACACGCCTGTGTACAGGTTCCCTTCAGCCCTCACCTGCTCACTGTAACAGTTGCCAGCAGGCTCCCTGCCTACCTTTTCATACTCTTAAGTCCAACTACCAAGGCCATTTTTCTAAAACCACATCTATTTCTAGCTTAAAACCCTTCAAGTTTTCCTGGCAGGCTCTCCACACTATTTGCATGTTAGAATCACCTGAGCAGGGTAAAAAAAAAGTCAATGCCCAGCTCCCACCCCCAGAGATTCTGATTTGATTGACAGGATGGGACAAAGCATCCATATTTCTTTTTGAGATTCCCTAGAAAACTGATGTGCAGCCAGGGTGGAGAACCACTGACCACGAGGATAGAGTCCAAGCTCCTTTCCATGGCACCCAAGACTTTTCTTGACTGGGCCCCTGCCCACCTCTCCCATCAGCCTCTCCCCTGGCATCTCCATGCCTTTATGTCCCAGCTATACTGAGCCACTTACAATTCCCACCACCACACCATTGCTCATCTGATCCTGAACCTGAAACACCCTCCTTACTGGCCCAACATCACCTTCTACCGGAACCCATGCCTGATGCATCACCTCAGCACCTGCCCTCACTCCCTGGTGCTCCAGAAAACCTTGGTGTGCCTCTGTTACTGAACATCCACATTATTTTGTGGTGATTTATGTACCCATCTTCCTTAAACAAAAGGGAGAGATTATTTCCATAGGGTTACTTCATGGAGCCCAAAGCTGCTCACACTGCAGATGGGCCTCTCAATCATGGGGACCCTGAATTTGGAAAGCTGCCTGGAATCAAGGCACTTCTCAATCACCTTCTCACTGGAGTTATATGGCCTCTGCTGTCTGTTCATTGCTTCTGGAACCTCTTGGCAGACAACTTTCTCTACCTGTATGTGCCAGATGGGCCCCAAATGGCCACTCCATAAAGACAGGCTCAGCTCCTCAATGTACATGTTTTTACTTGCAGCAACAGTGACTAGCATCCTAAAGGTCCATTCCAGAGTCCTAGGAAAGAGAATTCTATTGGCCCAAGGAATCACCAGTGTTCCCATCAGCTATGGCCAGTTATGGCTGCTGCACAGAAAAGGCGGGTCTAAAATAATGGCGATGAATCATGGCATGGGCAGGCACCCCTAAGGTGAAAATTATGCCACAAGAGTCAAGATTCTTGAACCCCATGTTACATAGGTTTAGATCAAGTGCTGAGTGAGCCAGAGAAAGAAACCAGTATTTCAGTCTTGGATAACTGGGAAGGCTTCACAGGAAAGCTGACACTGAACTTGAGCCTTGAGGATAAGTAGGATTTTTCCAGGCACAAGAGAAAGTAAAGGATATTCTGGGTAAAGGCAATATCAATAAGAAACTGTGGAGAATATGTTTCCATGTAGAAGTGAATGGAAGGAACTAAAATGGTGTCAAGATGGTGGGATCAGCAGCTGGGGCTAGAAATGTGGGTTTGACCCAGATTGTGAGAATCTTTGCCAGACTGAGTTGTCTTCACCACTCAGGAGGTGGACTCCTCTGAGAAGATCTCAGTCACAAAAGTAAGGAGGAGACAGTGTGAGCAGACCAGGAGAAGTGTCCTGGGGGTCTGCACTAGAGTAACAGGTAGATTCCTACCAGACTTTACAGTTCAAAAAGCAATTTGACTGTGGTAGCTCATCTAATCCTCACAATATCATAATGTAGGTAAGACTAGCTTTTATTATATTTTATTCATATTACTGAAGAGGAAAATGTGCTTCAATTCACTTATGCAGCTTCACTAAGATCACACAGTTAACCAGATGCATAACTTGAATGTTCTTTTCAGTTCAGTCACTCAGTCGTGTCCGACTCTTTGCGACCCTGTGGACTGCAGCACGCCAGGCCTCCCTGTCCATCACCAACTCCCAGAGTTTACTCAAACTCATGTCCATTGAGTTGGTGATGCCATCCAACCATCTTATCCTCTGTTGTCCCCTTCTCCTCCCACCTTCAATGTTNTCTGGAAGTTCACAGTTCACATACTGTTGAAGCCTGGCTTGGAGAATTTTGAGCATTACTTTACTAGCGAGTGAGATGAGTGCAATTGTGCGGTAGATCTTCAAATCCTAAAGTCCATTCTCTGTTCAGTGTTGCAGGCTTCACACAATGAACAGGTCAAAGTAAAACTACTTTGCATTAGAATAGAAAGAAATGGATAATTCAGGGAAAACATTTTCAGTATTAACTACTGATATGGACAAATGTTCATGATATGATACTGACTGGGAGAAAAGTTAACTATAAAACCATATGATCATGTAGTGCTAATCTTCTTAAAAATATAAACATGAACTGAAAAAAGTACCAAAAGGGAAAAGACCAAATTGTTTTGGAGTGATTTTTTATTTTTATCTGGATAATTATTTTTTTTAATGATTTTTTGTTTTAAGTAATTCGTTAATTNAGTTAACTATAAAACCATATGATCATGTAGTGCTAATCTTCTTAAAAATATAAACATGAACTGAAAAAAGTACCAAAAGGGAAAAGACCAAATTGTTTTGGAGTGATTTTTTATTTTTATCTGGATAATTATTTTTTTTAATGATTTTTTGTTTTAAGTAATTCGTTAATTTTTGGCTATACTGGGTCTCTGTTGCTGCACAGAGTCTTTCTCTAGTTGTAGTGAGCACAGTCTACTCTTTGATACAGTGGGCTGGCTTCTCATTGTGGTGGCTTGTCTTGTTGCGGAGCACACGCTGTAGGTGCAAGGGCTTCAGTAGTTGTGGCTCGCAGGCTTAGTTACTCTGAGGCATGTGGGATTTTCCTGGACCAGGGGTCGAATCTATGTCCCCTGCATTGGCAGGCAGATTCCTATTCATAGAGCCACCAGGGAAGTCTTATTTTTAAGATAATTCTTATTTTTATCTTTATATCCTTCTATGTCTTCTAAAATACCTACCTCAGAATTGTATTGCCTTTAAGTGAAAACAGTAACTTTCCGTTATAAAAATTATATAGTCTCTCTCTCTCTCTCTGTCTGTCTCTCTCTCTCTCTCTATATATATATATATAAAAATTATATATAAAGTATATAAAATATATACTTTAGCTTCAGCATCAGTCCTTCCAGTAAATATTCAGGGTTGATCTCCCTTAAGATTGACTGGTTGGATCTCCTTGCTGTCCAAGGGACTTTCAGGAGTCTTCTCCAGCACCACAGTTCGAAGGCATCAATTCTTTGGCATTCTGCCTTCCTGACCATCCAGCTCTCACAACTGTACATGACAACTGGAAAGACCATAGCCTTGACTATACGGACGTTTGTTGGCAGAGTTATGTCTCTGCTTTTCAACACACTGTCTAGATTTGGCATCACTTTTCTGCCAAGAGGCAATCGCTTTCTGATTTCAAGACCGCAGTCACCATCCGTAGTGGCTACTTATTCTTTAGCAGTTTCACGGGATTCTATTGAATGGATGTGTCAGAATCTATTTAATCAATTCATTTTAAGACATATTTAACATGTTTCTAGATTTTTTTATATTATAAAATTTAAATACACTGTGTTTATTTCTTTATACATTTTTGCATAGACATTTAACTGCATATGAGCAATAACTACCGGGCTCCCCTGCTGGCTCAGTGGTAAAGAATCTGCCTGCCAGTGCAGGTAACATGGGTTCGACCCTTGGGTCAGGAAGATCCCCTAGAGAAGGAAATGGCAACCCATTCCAATATTCTTGCCTGGAGAATCCCACGGACAGAGGAGCCTGATGGGCTACAGTCCATGAGGTGTCAAAGAGTTGGACAATTGCAATTTTGCCCAGAAATTGCCAAATACCTTCACCTTCACTTACAGTGGGTTAAATATTTTTTCAATCTGTGGTAATTTGATATACGAATTTTTAAAGGATTGTTTAACAAAATACTTGTAAGGAAAAAATTTCCATCACTGACCAATTCAGAGTATATTTATTGGTCACAGTCCAAAATACATCACATAATCAAACAATTCTTCTAACCAAGATTGTGTAATTCAGAGTTGTAAAATTTCACCCCAGTATACACTTACTAAAAACTATTTATTGTTAATTATCAGTATATATCTAGCAATGAAAGCCCAACTCTATTTATAGTAGGCCATGAAACTCATGGTGTGGCTAAAATTGCTATGGCTTGTTGTATGAGGCAGTAACTAAAGTTTTCATCTCTATGGCTGAATGAATGAGAAGAATGCACTGTGGTTGCAAAGTTCAGTTGAAGACTGTGAGAAAGGGACATCCTCAAAGCCCATCAGAGGCCGGACCACAATCCACAGGACAATTAAATGCAAGGGTGAGCAGGAGGGGCCAAAAAGTGATCTGGGTATCAGCTGAGCACCTTTCAAAGGACTGACAGTGGTCAGTCTCCAGGGAATAAACACTCCCAAATAAACTGTGCTTCCTTCATAAAGAAGGACTGGCCTTTCTGAGCTCCTGGGTTGGTTGGTTTGTTTACTGTTCACTTGTTTGCTTGCTTCTTTGTTGAGCTTTGAGTTATGAGCCAAATATAGGTATAACTGCATTGTCCACATATGAATTCAAGGGGCAGGATTTTTTTTCTGAATTTTTGTGAGTCAGATGATTTTTGTATTGGTATAAAACAGTGTTGTGATAGTTTCAGGTAAAAGGCAAAGGAATTGAGCCACACACATACATAGATCCATTCTCTCTCAAACTCCACTCCCATCCAGGCTGCCGTATAACCTTGAGCAGAGTTCTCTGTGCTATCAGTAGGTCTCTTTGTTGCTTACCCATGTTAAAAGTAGCAGTGTGTCCATGTTCATCCCAAACTCCTAACTAACCTTTCCTTTCATTCTTCACCCCCAGCAACCATAAGTTTGTTCAAGGGATAGGTTTTATATCATCATGCTAATAGGAAAAATTTGTAAAATGACTTCATCATCTCCCTAGATGCCAAAAAATAATTCAAACCAACAATTGTCCCTTTTGAAAACTCTAAATATCTTAACAAAAGCGTTTCCGTGTTAAAGTTTCTTAAAGAAACCAAAATTCCAAACCAATATGATGTAAAATGGAGAATCCAGAGTCAGAGTTAGTATGCTCTCTGCCGTCATTGCACTCACTGAACATGATATTATAGGGCTGACAATAATGTTCTGAGAAGAGCGAGACGCAGAAGCATCTGCACAAGAAAGGAACAATTAAAGTATCATTGAGAGATGCTATTATTGTACACTTGTAAAACGCATGAGGTGAGAAGTGACAAAGAGCTCTGGAGTATAAGACAAGTCCACAAAATCTGGTGTTATTCTTTATAGTAGTGGTACACATAGAAAAAGAGATTCCATTCTATAAGAGTAACAAAAACCATAAATTCTTGAATACTGACTCAACTTGGAATAAAAAATATTTTATCATGTTGAAAAAAATGTAAAACGCCATAATAGGAAAAGTAAAGGGAGGCCAAAATATGGCAATCTTTCCTTGTTTCTGATTAAGAAGAGAATATAGTAAAGATAATATATCTTAAATCAGTGTGCAATTTAGGGCAATTGAAGTTCACTAACTTTCATGCATTGGGGAAGGAAATGGCAACCCACTCCAGTATTCTTGCCTGGAGAGTCCCAGGGATGGCGGAGCCTGGTGGGCTGCCATCTATGGGGTCGCACAGAGGCAGACACGACTAAAGTGACTTAGCAGCAGCAACAGCAGCAACAAAGACAATTTAGGGCTTCTCTGGTGGCTTAACTGGTAAAGAATCTGCTTGTAATGCGGGAGACCTGGGTTCGATCCCTGACTTGGGAAGATCCCCCGGAGAAGAGAATGGCAATCCACTCCAGCGTTCTTGCATGGAGACTTCCATGGACAGAAGAGCCTGGTGGCTACAGTCTGTGGGATTGCAAAGAGTCGGACATGAATTTATACAGCTTGACAAATAAGGTGAAATTAGTCCAAAAGAAACAGCACTCAAGGATAACAAAATCCTCTTTTTTTAAAATTTATTGAGGTAAAATTTGCAACATATAACAACTAAATCTTTATGAAAATTGTATGATAGTGACATCAAAACAGTGAGGGGGATAAAAATCACCAACTGAATAAAATATATTTCAGAAATAAATTCAGTCTTAGGGACAAAATATATTGGGGGAGAGAGGGGAGAATAAGCACTGTAACAGTAGATAAACATTATTTAAGCAAAATTATAGGAAAAACAGGAGAATAATTGTATATACTTATATGTCATACTTAGAGTGAAATATTGAGAGTATCTGGTATCTTGCCTTTTTTGTGTGTGGTTTATGGTTTTATGGAAGCTTTTTTTTTTTTTTCCTTTCTGCTACTGTGGACTCATCAGCAAAGACCAAAGGGAATTTCCCCCTTACTCCTCTCAGAGAATGCAGTCAACCTTTGTGTTCTTGTGTTCCTAGCACCCAAAGGACACATATTACGTTCTAGGATCAAGCCTTTGTTTGGAAGCACTGATTTCCAGGCAAGAAGAGGCAAGGGGTAGAGGTTGGGGTGGGAGTCATGACGTGTCTGGAGGGAGGCTTGACGTCAGGCTGAGAGTGGTCTGTTCTCTGGTTTGAGGTCCCTAAGGAGAGGGGAACACACAGTGCCCAGAAGGTGGTGGGACCTTGAGTGGAGGATGGCTACAGGAATGCTGTCAAGGCCAGTCACCAGCCCCTCAGCTTGGGAACAGCTGCCATGCTCTCTGGTCTGGTGAGGAGAGAGTACAGCTACAGTGCCCCCCGACTGTGGGGAGGCCTGTGCCCACTTGGGCAAGGAGCATCTTCTCTGGTGACTAAGTAGATTAGGTCCTGAGGTTCTGGTAAAACTCAGGGAGGGAAAAGAGAGAACAAAGATCCCTTTCCTAAACAATTACTGCTGGGATCAGAGAGTAAATCCTGAGCTAGAAAAATAAGTGCTATTTCTTGCACCTCAAGTACGTGGAACAGTTCATACCTGTTACATCCTACGATTTGATAAACCCAGGTGATTCAAAGAATAATTAAACAATGACTACAAACTATTTTGAAAATTAGAAAACAAACTAATACATTTTTTCCAGTGGAGAGGACAGATAAATTTCTGGGATACAAAAAAAAAAAAAAAAGAAAATTAGACCAAGGGGTAACGGAAAAATATACAACCCAACTGGCACTTAGAGAAATACAATCATATGGTGTACCCAGATTGCCCCCAATGGCCCGGATTTATTCTAACTCAGGATCGACTATAATTAATCCGTAAGTGACTATTAGCAAAGAGTTTCGATTATAGTGATGTAAGCCTAGCAGTGTAATCTGCATTTTTCACCAAATGTGACGTAAACATTCGTGCAGACTCCAAGTTAACAAAGGACTTACTCAGTTTTTTCAGTGTCTCATGCCAAAGGATGTTTTTGAAGTGATGCTGGAGAGGGGTCTGGGCTTTCCCATCCTATGAACCAGGCACTTATGCTCTCACAACACGAGATGCCTGCCAAACCTGAGGCCATGAGGCAAAGCTCAACGACCGGTTCTGCTGCTGCTGCTGATGCTAAGTCGATTCAGTTGTGTCCAACTCTGTGTGACCCCACAGACGGCAGCCCACCAGGCTCCTCCGTCCCTGGGATTCTCCAGGCAAAAACACTGGAGTGGGTTGCTATTTCCTCCTCCAATGCATGAAAGTAAAAAATGAAAGTGAAGTCGCTCAGTCGTACACGGGCCCAACACAAAACCCAGATCTTCTTCTTATGTTAGAAATTCAGTGGCTGGCAAGGGGTCAAAGCTAAATAACCCCACAATGTAGTCACTGAGACATCGAAGTGAAAAAAAACATACCGTATTAGGATTTTCCAGAAAAGCCAAACCAACACTTCTCTCTTCCCCCTCTCTCTCTAGAGAGAGATTTTTGACCTTATAAGATATTGGCTCATGCAGTTATGGAGGCTGAGAAATCCCCCAATGAATTATTTGCAAGCCAGAGAGCTAGAAAAACTAATATAGTTCCAGTCCAAGTCTGAAGGTCTGAAGAACCTGGAGTGTCAATGATGTAAGTCCCAGTCTGAGGACAGGAGAAGATCAATGTACCAACAGACAAGTTCAGGCAGGGATCAAATTGGTCTTTCCTCTACCTTTTTGTTCTATTCAGGCCTTCAACAGGATGGATGACACTCACCTATGTTAGGGAGGGCTACTCAGTTTACTAATACAAATACTAATTTCTTCTGCAAACACTCTTACAGACACACTCAAAATAATGTTTAACTAGATATCTGGTACCCCAGTCAAGTTGACCCATAAAATTACCCATCACCATGTATGTAGGGGTTCAGCAAGGACTACCCATCTGCCTAACACTATGGTTGTGAAACTAGTTGCCCATGTGTGTCTCATTAGCAGCTTGGATTGGCTAATAATGGTAATTGAACCAAACTTCATGATATAGTTTTTTTAGTTCCTCAGATTTAATTCCACTAAAATTTCAGAATGAAACTGTGACATTGTAGATTGCAAACAAAAGGAAAATAGATATGAATAATTCCCCAAATGTCCTTGACTCAGATTTGAGTCACATGGATTTTCATTCAGCACAATTATCACTAAAAAAACCAGTATTGGTGGAATAGTGGTGAGCATAGCTACCTTCTAACACCATTATCACTAAAGGTAAATGAATGTGGCTTACTTGAATTTCTGGTCATGTGGTTCATCACTATATAAAAATGTGATTGTTCCTGTTCAAACCAATTACAGAGTCGACCAGAACACACCTGACT
>SJYA01002524.1:187125-241938 GCA_006410615.1 Neotragus moschatus
GGAAGGGTGCTCAGCAAGTTGTAAGGATTGGGCACCGTTGGATGCAGGTCCACCACCCGTTTGTTGACCTCTCTTAGATCTTGTACGGGTCTGTAGTCATTTGTCCCGGGCTTGCGGACGGGGAGGAGGGGAGTGTCCCAAGCAGACTGACATTTTACCAGTATTCCCAGTTTGAGGAGTCGTTGTATGTGGGCGCGGATCCCATCTCTGGCCTCTTTACTCATGGGGTACTGGTGGACGGATATGGGGCTCAAGGAGGCCCGGACCTCCACTACCACCAGAGGCTGGCATACTGCTGTTCCCATGCCTGAAACTTCAGCCCAGGCTAGNCCAGTATTCCCAGTTTGAGGAGTCGTTGTATGTGGGCGCGGATCCCATCTCTGGCCTCTTTACTCATGGGGTACTGGTGGACGGATATGGGGCTCAAGGAGGCCCGGACCTCCACTACCACCAGAGGCTGGCATACTGCTGTTCCCATGCCTGAAACTTCAGCCCAGGCTAGAGTTTTTGCCAACCATTCCTGCATATCAGCTGTTGGCGGAGGGGGATTCTCAAATAGTCGGTGCTCATCTTCCAGTCTCAGAGTCAGGACCTGCAGGGGCTTTTCCTCTTTGTCAGTCATGGTAGTCCCTTCGGCTTGAAAATGAATCTGAGCCCCAACCTTGGTGAGCAAATACCTTCCCAGCAAGGGATGAGGGCACTCGGGAATTACAAGGAACGAGTGGGATACCCGGCTCACACCGAGGTCCGCTGTCCTTTGGGTAGTCCATGAATATGGCTTATTCCCTGTAGCCCCCTGTATCCAAGTCCTCTTTGTGGAGACCGACCCTCTGGGCTGCTGTAGGACCGAGTGCTGAGCCCCAGTGTCCACCAAGAATTGAACAGGCTTCCCCTCCACCTTAAGAGTTATCCTAGGCTTGGGGACGGAATCTGAGCCCTGACTCTCCTAGTCGTCTTCTTCTAGGGCCAGGATCCTCGGGGGTGGGTTCTTTCCCCTCTTCTTTTTGGGGAAGTCTTTTAACCAATGTCCTTTTTCTTTACAATAGGCACACTGGTCCTTTTCCAGTGGGGGCTTCATGCCAGTCTTAGTCTTTCCTTGGTCCCCCTGGGGTTTTTCTCTAAGGACTGTGGTCAGAATCTTAGTCAGACTCTTTTCTTTCCTTTTTTCTTGCTTTAATTCTCGCTCTTCCTGCTCCTTTTTTCTTCTTTCCTCCTTTTCTTCTTCTGTCTCCCTTTTGTTATATACTTTATTTGCCTCTTTGACTAACTCCTGGAGTGTGAACCCCTGCAATCCATCTAGTCTCTGCAACTTTCTCCTGATATCGGGGGCGGATTGGTCAATGAAGGCCATAGCTATAGTGGCCCTATGTTCTTCAGACTCAGGATCATAAGGGGTGAATCTCCTGAATGCCTCCATAAGTCTATCTAGGAATACAGTAGCCTATTCAGAGGGTCCCTGAGTTACCTTCCTCACCTCTGCCAAATTCGTGGGGCATCTTGCAGCCCCGCAGAGACCTGCCACCAGAGCCTGGTGATAAGCCCTCAGGTGCTCCTTACCTACAGGAGTATTATAGTCCCAGTTAGGTCTAGTTAACGGAAATCCAGCGTCTATCTCGTTTGGCAGCGCAGTNTCTTGCAGCCCTGCAGAGACCCGCCACCAGAGCCTGGCGATAAGCCCTCAGGTGCTCCTTACCTGCAGGAGTATTGTAGTCCCAGTTAGGTCTAGTTAACGGAAATCCAGCGTCTATCTCGTTTGGCAGCGCAGTTGGGCGCCCATCATCTCCCGGCACATTTTTCCGGGCCTCCAGTAGCACCCGCTGCCTCTCCTGAGTAGTGAGGAGGGTCTGCAGAAGCTGCTGACAATCATCCCAAGTAGGCTGGTGCGAAAAAACAAGAGACTCAATTAAGAAGTAAGGGCCTGGGGATTTTCAGAGAATGAAGGATTGTGAGTTTTCCAGTTATAAAGATTGGAGGCGGAGAATGGCCAGTATTGCATCAGCCGGTTCCCCAGGTTATCAGGTGGACCATACTCCCGGAAGGGGAGGACGGTAGACTCTGGGGGGCCAGCCCGGCGGCTTTGCGTTCCCGCCGCCGGTCCTGTCCCCACTTCTTCTGGTTCCGGCGGGGCGGTAGGTCTGGCCGTCGGGGCCGTAGGGGGCAGGCTCGGCAGGGCGGCCAGTGCTGGGGGACAGGGTGGAGGAGGGTCTAGTAGCAGGAGATCAGTTTGGGTGTCTGGGTAAACTNAGAATGGCCAGTATTGCATCGGCCGGTTCCCCAGGTTATCAGGTGGACCGTACTCCTGGAGGGGGAGGAGCCCCTGACGTCCTCCCCGGGAAGATTTTCTGGGAAGAGGCTTGGCGAAGCTGCCGTGTACTTCCTCTGGAGAATCAGACATGCCACAGGTGCGTGTTTTGCCACAATAATCTATTTGCTGTTTCTTTTTTTCCCCAGTCTGGCAGTGGAAACTTCACTCTGTGAGAATGTAGTTACAATGAGATGAAGCAATCTTGCTTAAATTCCTAACAGAAATGAGTAACGCACAAATATCTTCACAGTAAGATGGGAACAAGCCCTTTGTAAAGATTTTGACCACTGGACCGATCCTCAGGGACTGGTACTTCTGTAAAGATGGTAACATGGCTCCAAAGATACAACAGAAACTCTGATGGAAACCCAGCACTGACCGTGACCACCGATCCACCGATCCTCGGACACGGGGAGGACACGCCTGTGGCCGCAGGTCCTGCCCAGACAGTGAGCGTCAGCAGGGGCTCCAAGATTCTCACAGCGCTGGATCTGATTGAGGTTCTAAGACGCCAAGGGAGGGGCAGGTGAAGGAGAGAAGGGGGCGGCCTCGGCAGGAGCGGGGTCACCACCTGGCGGGGTCCGAGGCGGCCGCTCGCAACAGCAGGGACTTGCCAGCACGCTGTCCTCGTTACTTCCGGGAAGACGCCGACCACCGGCCACATTTTCAAGGTTACAGTGTCTCTCCATCCTTCTTTCCGCAGCCCTGTGCTCCACACGAGGCAGCTACTCGTCCCCGCAAGAGCTGGACAGAATCCCTGCCCCAGAAGCCACGCAGCGGGAAACACCATCGAGTCCTTCGCTGGAAGAGCCTGCTGGCCCCGGCCCTCAAGCGCCGTCCGTGGTACAGACCACGCACTGCCCTTCCCACATCCGCAGCTGCGCGGCACCACGTCCAGCTCACGCACAGCTCCCGAGAGCAGGTGTTGGGTCCAGTCAGGAAGCAGGGGTCGTGGAGCAGAGACGTGGCCACACCTGGAGCTGGGCAGGCGCAGTGCTTTCTATCTACCTGAGGCATAAATTCATATTTTACACTTTAACAAAACATTGTGTTTAACAAAAAATTAAACCTTTTTAATCTCTATGTTCCAAAACAAAGACTCAGCACCATCTATTTGCACATTCTGACTGCAGAGAATTGCTTTAAAAATAGATTCACCATCATCCAGACGCACACCCCACATGCCCAGGCAAGTTCCTGGATTTTAAGCACCTCTCCTTGTTTAAATTGGCGAAGGAAATGAAATGGAGAACATTCCAGGAGCAAGGCCGGTGCACCCACCCAGGCTCCAAACTTCACGTCGCCTTCCTGAGTCCAAACAGGCAGGCAAGGTGGACCAGCCCAATGCCCACCTGAGCAACAGGCCAGACTCCAGAGGCCAGAAAACAACTCAGTTCATCACTGGAGGTGGTGCAAACATACAGAGACACACGTGAGCCCAGCGCATGGTCAGAGCTCAGGCCCTGGGGGCAGCGGCCCTGCTGGACGCCCCTGCTGCCCCACAACTCTTGCTGCCCCGCTGGGTGCCCCTGATGCCCCTCTAGATGCCCCTGCTGCCCTGCGCCCCTGCTGCCCTGCTGGACACCCTTGCTGCCCCACTGGGCGCCCCTGCTGCCCCACTGGGCGTCCCTGTTGCCCCACTAGTCCCCTTGCTGCCCCGCTGGTCACCCCTGCTGCCCCGCTGGACACCCCTGCTGTCCCTCTGGACANCCCCACAACTCTTGCTGCCCCGCTGGGTGCCCCTGATGCCCCTCTAGATGCCCCTGCTGCCCTGCGCCCCTGCTGCCCTGCTGGACACCCTTGCTGCCCCACTGGGCGCCCCTGCTGCCCCACTGGGCGTCCCTGTTGCCCCACTAGTCCCCTTGCTGCCCCGCTGGTCACCCCTGCTGCCCCGCTGGACACCCCTGCTGTCCCTCTGGACACCCCTGCTGCCCTGCTGGATGCCCCTGTTGCCCCACTGGACCCCTTGTTGCCCCGCTGGTAACCCCTATTGCCCCACTAGACCCCTTGCTACCCCGCTGGGTGCCCCTGGTGCCCCTCTGGACACCCCTGCTGCCCCACTGGGTGCCCCTGCTGCCCCACTAGACACCCTTGCTGCCCCACTAGACACCCTTGCTGCCCCGCTGGGTGCCCCTGCTGCCCCGCTGGGCCTCGCGGCTCCCCGGCCTCCCAGGGCTCCTGCTCCTGCTCCAGCTCCCTCTCTTCCTGGAGGAAACCTTGACTCCTCATTCGCCCTGGGGGATCTGCGGGTATGCTTCCACCCTCCGGATGAGACGCGCCTTGTCAACCCCAGACTCCAGCGGGCGGACTGGGCCCAAGGGTGGGAAGCAGAGGCCAGGAGGGAGGAGGTGTCTGGTCCTCCCAGGACGGGGACACAGTCCTCCCAGGACAGGGACACAGTCCTCCCAGGACGGGGATACGGCCCCACACACACTTCCCACGCTGATCTAAATTCACGCCCAAGCTGCCCCACATGCCAGGCATGTGGCGGAACACACGTGCCCCGATGCAGTCTCATCCTGCAAGACCAACCGAGGGCCACTGCCTACCCTGCTTCCCATGGGGTCCTGGCTTGACCCTTGACCCTGGAAGGAGGAGGCGCCTGATTAAATTGGATCCTTGCGTAGGTACGTCCCTCCTGGACTCTCAGAGGTCTTCCTCGTTGGCCAGGACCTGGAACCCAAGGGACAGCCTGACCCACCTGCTCTGACTCAGAGGCTTTTAACTGACCTCCTCCAACAAACTGCCTGTTTGCTCTGTGAACAAACTTCAGTCTATTCATTTGTAAAACCAGAATCAAAGAAGGAAATCTAAAGCGTGTTACTTAGAAGAAAGGCTTTTCCCAGTTAACGTCATTACACTTCCTGACTTGAAGTGCTGGTAATGTGAGTTAATATAGTGTCAAGAAAATCAGCTTCTCTCTTTCGGAGACACTGTTCTGGTTTAGAAACTTTGCCGTAGTTAGAAGTACATACTTGACACTAAATTCTATACAGTTTATCTGGGAAAATTTACATGAGAAAAATCAGCTAATTTTCCACCCTAGTGTTATATCAGGTTGAATTAGAGAACTTCCCGTAAGACGTTTTTTCCCCTTAACTTTCAATAAATAGTTCACATACCCCATCACGCCCACGTGGTACTAACCACACACACCTCATTAGTTTATGTTTAAAAATAAAATTCAAGACCCAGAGCACTGAATGTAACAGCCCTGGGCTTTTCTGTCACGTGATAACACATTTCTTACCAGAGAAATCACTCTTTCTTGCAAAAATGATGGACATAAATTGGATTAAGATATGAAATGAAGATAGCTTTTATTCTCCAAATAAATGCAACTCAAAGCACAAATGTAGAATCAATGCTAAAATCGTTCCATTGTGCTGGGGAACTTCTTATGCTGATATCACCCCTGTACAGATGGGTATTGCGTAACCCCGAATTCTAGAAATGACTGTCCAAGCCACTCCCAACACCTTGACAGCTAGTTTCACGTGATGTAAGTAAAACTCCAATGAGACAGTATACAAGAACAAACCATGTGGCAAAATTTCAAAGGAATTTACTAACTGTCAGCAGGCCATCATAATTTTGAATCGCAAAAACAGCCTTCATTTTATTTATTATCCCTTATTTATTATCAGTTGGTACTAAAAACAGTTGTTGAGTAGCATTTCGGTAAGTTCAGTTCAGTTCAGTCGCTCAGTCGTGTCCGACTCTTTGCGACCCCATGAATCGCAGCATGCCAGGNTTATTATGGAATTTCCTCCCTGTAGGCAGGGTTGTATCAGTGGCTTGTCAAGGTTTCTTGGTTAGAGAGTCTTGTTTTGGAGTTCTGGTGGGAGGAGCTGGATTTCTTCTCTCTTGAGTGTGGAGTATCTCTTCTTTGCTGCTCCAGCAAAGCACAGCGTCCACTCCCCACCCTGGAGGAAGGGCGTCTTCTCACCGCCGTCCCTTCCTCCTCCAGGCCCTCCCACGTCAGCGCAGCCACCGCTCCCTGGATGTGAGTTGATCCTCCCGGTCCCCGACCTTGATCTCTGACACAGGGTGGCTCCTCTCAACTGTTCCCGCGCAGCCGCAGCCCGGCACTCTCGGCCGCTGCCCTGGACCCTGGACATGGGGCAACTCCTCTCGGCCATGCTGAGTGCCGGTCTGGGTGCCAATGAATCAGTGGCTCTTCCCAGCCCCTGATCCTGGCCTGGGACGCAGGGTGGCTCCTCCCGGCCCCAGACTCCGGCCTCGGATGCGAGGTGGCTCCACTCAGCTGTTCCTGTGCTGTTGCAGCCTGGGACTCTCGGCCGCTACCCCTGACCTCGGAAGTGGGGCTGCTCCTCTCAGCTGCTCCTGCGCCGTCACAGCCTGGGACTCTCAGCTGCTGTCTCTGTCCTCCGACATGGGGTAGCTCCTCTCGGCCATGCTGAGTGGGAAGTGNGTCACGGAAAAGGCAAGTAAGAAGGACTACAAACAAGGTCCAAGACTTGACAGAAAAATGAGACAAAGATGACCGCTGCGTGCCTCCCACAAAACTGAGACAAAAATCAGACAGGAGATTCCTCAGATGCTCCACCCGAATCAGATGAAGGGGGATCAAATACGAGCCCTCTTCCAGACGGGAGCTTCCTCAGATGCTCCACCCAAATTAGATGAAGGNGACAGAAAAATGAGACAAAGATGACCGCTGCGTGCCTCCCACAAAACTGAGACAAAAATCAGACAGGAGATTCCTCAGATGCTCCACCCGAATCAGATGAAGGGGGATCAAATACGAGCCCTCTTCCAGACGGGAGCTTCCTCAGATGCTCCACCCAAATTAGATGAAGGGGGATCAAATCAAGCCCCCTTCCAGACAGACGTCCTGGGCGTCCCCAAGGATCGTCATGAACCTGTCCCGAGGACAGGCTTATCAGAAAATCAGACGGGAGCAGCAGCGATCCAGACACAGAAAGGCAACAAAACAGAACACAGAGACAATGTTCGAGCGTACCTCCGAATCCTGAAGTCGTGGTGTCTGGGGCGATCGAATATCCCGGACAAGCCCCCAAATGTTGAACCCAACGGTTCCTCGCCGTGAATCCGTCGCCCCAAAGTCCACCAAGACCAGGTTTCGATGCAAACAGCAAGAGGATTTTATTGTACCGGCGCGCCGGGGTTCCGTCTCCTTAAGCAAGGAGTGAGAACCCTGAGTGTTGTTACATGGCAGCTTTTAAGCACAAGCAAGGGGAAACAGTTTGATTGGTTACAGGTGTTGACCTTTTCGAGGATTGGTCCATTGATAATAGGTTACAACTGTTGACCAGGTGGCGCCCCTGTGGCGGGCAGTTTCTCGGAACAACAGCTCTTCTGGAAAAGTCCCGAGGAAGTTTCATAGGTTAGAGAGATGTGCGTGAGCTCGGGATGGGGTGCCTATTGCATAGTCCTTTCCCAGTTACAGCCGAGAGGGTAAGTTTGGTTGCCCCCTCGTTTTGCCACCTGCAGGTTGTATGGGGCTGAGAAATGTAATCAGAGATAAACAGGCCACGTTTCCATGAGTCAGAGATAACCCTGGGGCAGCTTGGAAAGTCTCTTATACTAAAAAATACATTCTTACAAAATCAATGACTGAAGAATATTTGGCTCATTTAGGAATTTCAGACAATGCACTATAAAGATTAGGCACCTCAGGGTGTAAAGGAACCACAGCCTCATTTGTTATTGTGAATCTGGAACTAATCTCCATTTATCATTTGACATTTTTACAGCCAAGATAAAAGTGTGGCATGGACTGTTACAGGGAATTAATTGACCCTGCTTTTTAAAATTCTCAACGGTGGGTTTTAACTCTTTCATAATCTTGGGTTTCAGTGACTACTGCTTTTGTGATGTGGAAATAGGTGAGGGTCTTTGGGCTTGACAATGACAGGAATAGCAGTCTGTGCTTGACCTACAGTTTTTCCATCAGGCCATACTCTAGAATTTACATTTTGTCCAATTAATGGGAGAGAAAGAGAGGGCTCCATATTCATGAAAACAGAGGCATGGATCTTGCTCAGTATATCCTTCTCCAAAGGGGTGAGGGACACTCTGGCACAATCAAAAATTTGTGTGGAAATAGCAGAGTTCCAGTTGCAGCTTAGAGGACAACTGAAACAATAATGTTTGGCTCTTCCAGAGAGCCCCTTTACAGTAATGGATCAGGGAGAAAGTGGGCCAGGAGCTTCAGTAAGCATGGAGTAAGTTGCCCCAGTGTCTAAAAGGAAATCGACTGATTTGTGCCCTTCCCCCTGCACCCCCCCACTCCCCGCCTCCCAGCCCCCCAGTTATTAATACCTGTGGTTCCTCAGGTGTAATTAGGATAGGAGCTTGTGTGGGGACCCCCAGGGCACCTTCAGTCTTCATTGTCTTGCGAGTCCGACCCCTGGGGCCCATGCCTCAGAGGGCAGTCTCCTCTCCAGTGTGGTCCTTTGAAGACCTGACGAGCTGGGGGCGACTTAGACATCTGAGAGCAACCTCACTTGAGATGCCCCTCCTTTTCACAGTAAGAGCAAGTCCATCCCTTTTCTCCTGGGTCCCTCTGGGCATTTTCCTCTGGCTGTTTTAGAGGAGATCTGAGAGCCATTGCTCAGGCTTCAGTCTTTCCTGGTCTTTTTCTGCCTCTTCTCCTCCTCCTACCTGCCATAACAAACTGTCCAAGCCACTTGCAACAGGTTATCAAAGACTGATTTGGTTCATACACCTGTTTTAGGAGCTTAGTGGATATCTGGAGCCAGCTGAGTGCAAAGTCTCTTTTTTAACATCATTCTTCCCTCTGCAATTTAGGGGTCAATCTCAGTGAATCTGTGAGGGGCTTCCTGCAGTCTATCTAGGAATTTACCAGGAGCTTCCTTCTCTCCCTGTTCTGTTAGTCAATTTGGCAAAAAGTCTTAGCATGCACCCACTTGAGTCCTGACAAGAACACATCTGACAAAGTGACTCTGGTCCCCATCTTTCTTTAGCCATGTTATAATCCCAGTCTGACTCTGTTCTGTTGACCATCTGGTTCCCAGTAGAGAAGGTGGCTGTCTTGCCCTCTCCTTTTTCTGCTGATTCATTACCAAGCCATTTGTCTCCGTGCTGCTGCTGCTGCTGCTAAGTCGCTTCAGTCGTGTCCGACTCTGTGCGACCCCACTGACTGCAGCCCACCAGGCTCCCCTGTCCCTGGGATTCTCCAGGCAGGAACACTGGAGTGGGTTGCCGTTTCCTTCTCCAGTGCATGAAAGTGAAAAGTGAAAGGGACAGGCAACAGCTTTTCCCCAGAACTCAAGTTTTGGAGTTGGGAGTTAGTATTTGTACCAAGACACATTTTATGTCTCTCCAAGTAAGGTCATAAAGTAAAGTTAGTCCCATAAGGGCTTCTATATACTTTTTGGATCCTCTAAACAGTCTCAACTGCAATTGGAACTGTTTGAATTTCTACTGAGACTGAGGCAACCCCTCCTAGAAGGGTGTCCTGACTCTCAACTTGCTTAGTTAGGAGCCCCAGAAATGGGCGAAGTAAGAGGACAGGAGGGAGCTGAAGATTTCACACACAAATCTGCACCCTTAAGACACAAGTCTGGCATGTCTTGCAGAGAGCAATACATATGGCACTTCTGCCCATTTTCTTGTTTTTTTTTTTTTTTTTTTTTTTACAGAGCCAGTCTAACTGTAAAACAGTTATTATAATTAAGATACCCTTCAACTGGTCAGCATCCCCCATGTTCCAAAGGATACCGTGACCATTCAGTATCACAGAACATAAGGCATGTCTTTTTAAACTCCGGAGATCTAATTTGTTCCAGTTTTTAAAAAATACATTTTAAAGGGAGTGGTTCTGGAACTGCTAGCTCCCATCTGTAAGAGAGAAAAAAGTGGCCTTGGCTTTTATTTTTATTTTTTTTTACTGGAGGTGTCCCTCCCTGCTCCAGATGGGGGTGGAGACAGACTTTACACTGAAGCTTTCCTTTCTGTCAGATTTAGTCTGTCCCTTATCGACACAGGCTCCTTCCTCGTCCCTCCTGGTTCTGCCACCACGGTGGGGTGGAGATGCACAGGGGTAGACCTGATGGCGCCCAAGACTGAAGTCCAGCTCCTCACCATTAATCCCTTTGCCTGATCTGTTTTTCTTTCTCTGATGCCACCTGGCGTGCGACAGAGTAGCCTCCCAGAGTGCCTCCCAAGCTAGGACTACCAGGGGAAGCATCTGTGCTCCGTGCGCCTGAGCGCGGTCCTGAGCGCGGTCCTGACTGCAGTAGAGTGGTGAGTCATAAGGGGGTGAGCAGCAACCAGGATGTCCCTTCTGAGCGTCACCACATCAGTATGCTGCTGCTGCTGCTAAGTCGCTTCAGTCGTGTCCGACCCTGTGAGACCCCATAGACGGCAGCCCACCGGGCTCCCCCATCCCTGGGATTCTCTAGGCAAGAATACTGGAGTGGGTTGCCATGTCCTTCTCCAATGCATGAAAGTGAAAAGTCAAAGTGAAGTCGCTCAGTCGTGTCTGACTCTTAGCAACCCCACAGACTGCAGCCCACCAGGCTCCTCCGTCCATGGGATTTTCCAGGCAAGAGCACCGGAGTGGGGTGCCATTGCCTTCTCCACCACATCAGTGTATGTGATAGCAAAAGAGGCGGTGATGGGCCAGCCAGCGAGAAAAAAGTGATTTTTGTCCTCGAGCTATTAAGGCCCATCCTTCAGGTCATTCCACAGATTCCACAGAAAGAATACTTAAGGAGTTGAGACAAAAGCCACCAGAGAGCCTCCTCTGGTCCACTAAGAGCTATCGCTATCAAAGGAAGAAGCCCATTGCACTTCCAAACTGACCAGATCTGTGGTCAGTTTTTCCCATTCTGTGGTCAGAATTCCAGATCTGTGTCCTCAAAACCTCATGATCACCAGCAGTGATTCTATCCACATAGACTGGAGGGACAGCCATGGCGAAGATTCACTTTTAGGTCACTGGCCCTTGGGGCAGGCAGCCCAAAGAGTGACCTCTAGCTTGAGAGACGTTCCTGGAGCTAGAATTCCACCTTGTGGTTCTTGTAACTTGTGGTTCCTATCAAGGCTAGGTGCTTCCAAACTTGGGATCTAAGTAAAAGTACATAGTAAGAGTGGATCACAAGTCCCTTGAAAGTCTATAGTCTGACAGATTAGGTTAGTACTTCTAATTCCCAGGCAGTTATGAAATGGTCAAAGAGACCAGAAAGTCTGACCAAGAAAGGAGGGTTCCATCCACATGCTTCATTCATCTTTGGCTGCTCCCCCAGAGGGGTCATTGGGTGCCTCTTGACATTAGCAGGTCAGCATAATCCCCCAATGATTTCTGCTATAAACTGTATGAGGTTGCCACAGAACCGCAGATTAGGACACAACTCTCGCTTCACATTTGTTTGTGCATTTCTTTCAGTCGGTCACACACACAGGCACACTGTACAGTCAGCAAAGTAAAGCAGGAAACGTGTTTACTAGGAGAACAGAGAACTAGAGCTCTGAATGTCTTTACCTTGCCCTGAAACCAGACGAGACCCCAAGATGAAAGGTTGCTGCTATGAGCCATCAACAAAGCCTCTGGAGGAGAGCAATTCGATCCAGGGCTATTTCCTTCTGCTGTTGGAGACCTATGGCCTCCCTACAAAGGCTATTAACACTCTCATAACCTATGGCCAATTTTGTTTCATTGATCATCCCCACTCACCCCACCTTCATCCCCAGTAGTTTAATTTAATTTTCCAGAACGTCCTTGACCAGGGATTGAAATCATGCCCCCTGAAGTGGAAGCAATGAGTCTTAACCACTGGACCACTGAGAAAGTCCCATGTACGTCCCCAGTGTTTTAAAGCAAATAGGATTCCCTAAAAAGCGGACTCTAAACTTGATGATCACACACATCACATATTGTTTCTCTTTCATCTCCTCACCAAGACATTAGATATGGCACCATTTTATGCCGGTTTGAAGTAGCACAACAAAAACATCAGCAAAGTCTCTGTTTAGAAGCTAATTACAAATTATTAAGAATTGTGTCATTATCAAAAATTGAATAATTTCAGAGCTGGCGAGCAAGTAAGTCTCTTCATGTTTTTGCCACCGCAGCTGCTCAACAGAAATGCCTACCTACCTTCATGATCATTCCACTTGTACGGTTTGGAATGGAGTAATTTTTGTGACTATTTCTCAGATTTACACTTGCCGTTACTTTAATGTAAACCTGTTTTTAATCGCTCAAACAGTCCACTAAGGACTGACATTTATATTTAAAAACTCTCTCCCAGGGAATTCCCAGGCAGTCCAGGGGTTAAGACTTCGCCTTCCAGGGCAGGAGTGTAGGTTCAATCCCTGGTTGAGGAGCTAAGATTCCAGATGCCTTGTGGCTAAAGAAACCAAAGCATAAAACGGAAGCAATATTGTAACAAATTCGATAAAGACTTAAAAAGTGGCCCACAGCAAAACAAACAAAAAACCCAAATGAACAAAAAAACACAGCTCACTGCCATATCAATAACTCTGGAATAGATGTTAACGTGATAAATTGCTCTGAAGAAGGCCAGGCCCCACAATATCCAGCATTGTTTAGAACACTTCCGAATTTGAATGCATCTTGGGATCAATGATATGGGACAGTTTATTCGGCAACTTAAAGAATTCCTAGGGGTATGTCAAATAAGGGGGCATTTTCAGTTGATGAAGTTGTAGATTCATTGGAATGCAGTCCCTAAGACGGGGGTAGAAAGTGACAAAGGACAGAGGAGATCTGGGGGGGGTCAGGGAAGGCTTTGATGAGGAGGTGTACAGGTCCACCACCACTTGTTCCCTTATCTGAAGCTCTAAATTCCAAAAGGCTCTGGAACCAAAGTGCTTTGTTTTTGTTTTTTTCCCCATGTTTGGTACCAAAACCTAACCTAAACTGACTTAAAGTAATTTATAAATAGAATATGTAATAATAACTAATTGGTAACTGAATTCTACTTATTGTGAGGATCAGTCTGTTTAGCTGCAGCGATATTAATGTTTGATGATGGAGCATTATTCCAGCCCCTTGTGATGAGGCACAAAGATGTTAGCTATTGGGTCTCTATGTCAGGGGGAGTCTTTTTTGGGGAGGGGGCATGTTTTGAGGCCTGGGGAATCTTAGTTCCCCAACCAGGGATTGAACCTGAGTTCTCAGCAATGAGACCTGGGGTCCCTACAGTGAACTGCCAAGGAATTCCCTGCACTGATTTTTCCAAAAGCCACAAAATCTTGAGTTTTGAAGCATATCTGGACCCAAGGGTTATGGGTAAAGGACACTGGATTGTATCTGAATCTTGCCTTGGTAGGTGGCTATAATTTAGATATGTAGCGACGTGGAGGGGATTTCAGGAAGAGGAAAAAACATCATTTCACATAGTCTGGATCTCAGTGTAAGTCAGTATCCAACATTTGCTTTAAAGGCGGAGATGGCCTGCATTTCTTTCTTTCATTTTGTATTTATAATTCTGTGTATTTTTCTTTTTTTGGTGAGAACTATTTATTTTATTTGTATATTATTTATTTACGTGGCTGCTTGGGGTCTTGACTGTGGCAGGCAGGATCTTCCATCTTCGTTGAGGCATGCAGGATATTTCAGTTGTGGCATGCAAATTCTTAGTTGCGGCATGTGGGATCTAGTTCTCTGACCAGGTATGGAACCCGGACACCCTGAATTGGGATCGAGATCCCAGGGAGATGTTCCAGGGGTGGGTGTGGTGGGTGGAAGGGGCGGCTGCTCCGTGCAGGTGCTGCACTGGGTGCTCCTCCCCCAGCCAGGGTCCAGTCCAGAGGTCATCACACTCCGCCCACCTCTCTCCCCAGCCTCCTCCCTGCTCTGTCCCCTCACTCCATCCCCTTCTGGGACTGGGCTGGCTTGGGACCAGTTAACTGAAGGGGAGGGTCTCCAGTCATGGTCTCTGAAATGGCTCCCACACGCTCAGCAAGGCCTCTGGGAGAGACCGCCTATAGAAGAGGGTCTCAGGCACAGAGGCTGACCCTCTAGGCCAAGGGACCCCCTGCCCCCACCTTGCTGCTCCTTATGAGCTGGAGGAGGAAGACAGTGTGGCTTTACCTGCTGAGTCTGAATCTCCTTTCTCCCTGAGAAAAGGGATGGGGCAAGTGTTTGCGAGTGTGCATGCGTGTGCACACTGGAGGAATAAAGTGTATGGGGAGGGCAGGGTGCTCCCACCTCCCTGAGTAATTATGGGCACAGTGGTCCTCCCGTGCCCAGGATTGTTCCCTCTGGTGTCTCCCTCCCTCCTTGGTCCCCATCAGGCTTACTCACATTTCTCAAGGCCTGTTGTTGGATCCCTGACTCTCGTGACAAGGTCTTCATCCACTCTGCATCCAGGGAGAGCAGGGTCATGCAGAGGAGGGAAGGGGGAGGGACGGACTTTGGAGAAGGAAGGGGGGAACCATTCTGGAAGGAAGATTGTAGGGAATGAACTACCTGCATACAGAAAACAAAAAAACAAACAAGAAAAATTTCCCTGTTTAATTTAGTTTTGAAATCCCTGGTTGTGCTGCCACCTGCTGGCCCACAGAGGGAAGGGCTAGAGATGCTTCTGCATTTTTAGGGACAGAAAAGCCTTGGGTTGGAGGCCCAGATGTCCCTTTCTAAATCTGATGGGAATCCCCCTCTTCCTCAAGGCCCTTTCTGATGACTGCATCCATGTTCAGGGTTCCTACCCAAAAAGCAGTGGAAATGGCAGTCTCTTCTCCCTTAATTCCATTCTCCCTGTCCTTAGTCCGCCAGCTGCTCTGGTCCAGGAATGAGCAGGGTTCAATGCCCAGGATAATGGGACAAGAACAAGGGCTAGAGACGGGGAGTGCAGGGAGTACAGGAGGGCGAGAGGAGAGAGAAGCTTTGTTGACCTGGGGCCCTGCTCTGCTTCCCTCAACAATAACAAGTTGAGGAAACTTACTTGGCGGTACGCTGCTGCTGCTGCTGCTAAGTCGCTTCAGTCGCCTCCGATTCTGTGTGACCCCATAGATGGCAGCCCACCAGGCTCCCCCATCCCTGGGATTCTCCAGGCAAGAATACTGGAGAGGGCTGCCATTTCTTCTTTCAATGCATGAAAGTGAAAAGTGAAAGTGAAGTTGCTCAGTCGTGCCTGACTCTTAGCGACCCCAGGGACTGCAGCCCACCAGGCTCCTCTGTCCATGGGATTTTCCAGGCAAGAGTACTGGAGTGGGGTGCCATTGCCTTCTCCGACTTGGTGATATAGTGGCTAAAAATCCATGTTTCCGATGCAGAGGGAACAGGTTTGATCCCTGGTCAGGGAACTAACATCCCACATGATATGTGGTGCTTCTAATAAAGAAATTTTTAAAAATGACATGTAGAACAGGGACTGCCATGATCCCAAATTACCACTATAGTCTATCTTAAAATAGGACTTCCCTGGTGCTCCAGTATGAAAAGGAAAAAAGACATGACACTGAAAGATGAACTTCCTAGGTCGGTAAGTGCCCAATATCTACTGGAGAAGAGCCAGTGAACAGCTCCAGAAGGGATAAGAGGAAGGGCCAAAGTGGGAACAGTGTCCAATTGTGGACGTGACCGGCGGTGAGAGTAAAGTTCAGTGGTGTAAACAACAATATTGCACAGGAATCTGGATTGTTAGTTCCATGAATCAAGGTAAATTCAGTTCAGTTCAGTCGCTCAGTTGTGGCCGACTCTTTGCGACTCCATGAATGCAGCATGCCAGGCCTCCCTGTCCATCACCAACTCCTGGAGTTCACTCAGACTCATGTCCATTGAGTCGGTGATGCCATCGAGCCATCTCATCCTCTGTTGTCCCCTTCTCCTTCTGTCCTCAATCTTTCCCAACATCAGGGGCTTTTCAAATGAGTCAGTTCTTCCCATCAGGTGGCCAAAGTATTGGAGTTTCAGCTCCAATATTAGTCCTTCCAATGAACACCCAGGACTGACATCCTCTAGGATGGCCTGGTTGGATTTCCTTGCAGTCCAAGGGACTCTCAAGAGTCTTCTCCAGCACCACAGTTCAAAAGCATCAATTCTTTGGCGCTCAGCTTTCTTCACAGTCCAACTCTCACATCCATACATGACCACTGGAGAAACCGTAGCCTTGACTAGACAGACCTTTGTTGGCAAGGTAATATCTCTGCTTTTCAATATGCTATCTAGGTTGGTCATAACTTTCCTTTCAAGGAGTAAGTGTCTTTTAATTTCATGGCTGCAGTCACCATCTGCAGTGATTCTGGAGCCCCCCAAAATAAAGTCATCCACTGTTTCTACTGTTTCCCCATCTATTTCCTATGAAATGATGGGACTGGATGCCATGATATTAGTTTTCTGAATGTTGAGCCTTAAGCCAACTTTTTCACTCTCCTCTTTCACTTTCATCAAGAGGCTTTTTAGTTCCTCTTCACTTTCTGCCATAAGGGTGGTGTCATCTGCATATCTGAAGTTATTGGTATTTCTCCCAGCAATCTTGATTCCAGCTTGTGCTTTCTCTGGCCCAGCGTTTCTCATGATGTATTCTGCATATAAGTTAAATAAGCAGGGTGACAATATGCAGCCTTGACACACTCCTTTTCCTATTTGGAACCAGTCTGTTGTGCCATGTCCAGTTCTAACTGTTGCTTCCTGACCTGCATATAGGTTTCTCAAGAGGCAGGTCAGGTGGTCTGGTATTCCCATCTCTTTCAGGATTTTCCATAGTTTATTGTGATCCACACAGTCAAATGCTTTGAGGAAGTAGTCTAAAAGGAGATGGCAAGAGTGAACATCAATATTTAGGAATCAGTGAGCTAAAATAGACCAGAAGGGACGGATTTGATTCAGATTGACCCATCATAGTCACTACTGTGAACAAGACTCCCTAAGAAGAAATGGAGTAGCCCTCATAGTCAACAAAGGAGTACAAAATGCAGTCCTTGGGTGCAATCTCAAAAACAACAGAATGATCTCTGTTCGTTTCCAAGGCAAATCATTCAGTATCACAGCAATCCAAGTCTATGTCCCAGCCACTGTTGCCAAGGAGGCTGAAATTAATGTTCTATGATGATCTACAGGACCTTCTAGAACTAACACCAAAAAAAGATGGTCCTTTTCATCATAGGGTTCAGTTCAGTTTAGTCATGTCCGACTCCTTGAGACCCCATGAACCGCAGCACACCCGGCCTCCCTGTCCATCACCAACTCCCGAAGTCCACCCAAACTCATGTACCATTGAGTCAGTGATGCCAACCAACCATCTCATCCTCTGTTGTCCCCTTCTCCTCCTGCCCTCAATCTTTCCNATTTCCATTGAGAGGTACTATGGAAGTATATTTTACTTTGTAATTCTTATTTTCCCTCCACTTTCTGAAAGTTAATTGCTAAAGTTCTCCTATTATTTTTTTTTAATGTTTTCTCTCAAGGATATATTGGCATATGTATAAAAATGAATAAAGCCTAAATATTAAAAAAGCTTCTGTAATGCATTAAGCACACACGTAAATATACATTGTATTGTTGTTATTCAGTCACAGAGTCATGGCCGACTCTCTGTCACCCCCATGGACTACAGCAAACCAGACTTCCCTGTCCTTCACTATTTCCCAGAGTTTGCTCAAACTTATTGTCCATTGAGTCACTGATGACATCTAACAGTCTCATCCTTTTTTGCTCCCTTCTCTTCCTGCCCTCAATCATTCCCAACAACAGGGTCTTTTTCCAATGAGTTGGCTCTTCACATCAAGTGGCCAAAGTAGTGGAGCTTTACCTTCAGCATCAGTCCTTCCAATGCATATTCAAGGTTGATTTCTCTTAGGATTGATTAGTTTGATATTCTTGCTGTGCAAGGGACTCTCAGGAGTCTTCTCCAACACCACAGTTCAAAAGCATCAATTCTTTGGCGCTCAGCTTTCTTCACAGTCCAACTCTCACATCCATACATGACCACTGGAGAAACCGTAGCCTTGACTAGACAGACCTTTGTTGGCAAGGTAATATCTCTGCTTTTCAATATGCTATCTAGGTTGGTCATAACTTTCCTTTCAAGGAGTAAGTGTCTTTTAATTTCATGGCTGCAGTCACCATCTGCAGTGATTCTGGAGCCCCCCAAAATAAAGTCATCCACTGTTTCTACTGTTTCCCCATCTATTTCCTATGAAATGATGGGACTGGATGCCATGATATTAGTTTTCTGAATGTTGAGCCTTAAGCCAACTTTTTCACTCTCCTCTTTCACTTTCATCAAGAGGCTTTTTAGTTCCTCTTCACTTTCTGCCATAAGGGTGGTGTCATCTGCATATCTGAAGTTATTGGTATTTCTCCCAGCAATCTTGATTCCAGCTTGTGCTTTCTCTGGCCCAGCGTTTCTCATGATGTATTCTGCATATAAGTTAAATAAGCAGGGTGACAATATGCAGCCTTGACACACTCCTTTTCCTATTTGGAACCAGTCTGTTGTGCCATGTCCAGTTCTAACTGTTGCTTCCTGACCTGCATATAGGTTTCTCAAGAGGCAGGTCAGGTGGTCTGGTATTCCCATCTCTTTCAGGATTTTCCATAGTTTATTGTGATCCACACAGTCAAATGCTTTGAGGAAGTAGTCTAAAAGGAGATGGCAAGAGTGAACATCAATATTTAGGAATCAGTGAGCTAAAATAGACCAGAAGGGACGGATTTGATTCAGATTGACCCATCATAGTCACTACTGTGAACAAGACTCCCTAAGAAGAAATGGAGTAGCCCTCATAGTCAACAAAGGAGTACAAAATGCAGTCCTTGGGTGCAATCTCAAAAACAACAGAATGATCTCTGTTCGTTTCCAAGGCAAATCATTCAGTATCACAGCAATCCAAGTCTATGTCCCAGCCACTGTTGCCAAGGAGGCTGAAATTAATGTTCTATGATGATCTACAGGACCTTCTAGAACTAACACCAAAAAAAGATGGTCCTTTTCATCATAGGGTTCAGTTCAGTTTAGTCATGTCCGACTCCTTGAGACCCCATGAACCGCAGCACACCCGGCCTCCCTGTCCATCACCAACTCCCGAAGTCCACCCAAACTCATGTACCATTGAGTCAGTGATGCCAACCAACCATCTCATCCTCTGTTGTCCCCTTCTCCTCCTGCCCTCAATCTTTCCCAGCATCAGAGTCTTTTCAAATGAGTCAGCTCATTGTAGGGTACTGGAATGCAAAAGTAGGAAGTCAAGAGATACCTGGAGTAAGATGCAGGTTTGGCCTTGGAGTACAAAATGAAGCAGGGCAAAAGTTAACAGAGTTTTGCCAAGAGAAAGTACTGGTCTTAGTAAACACCTTCGTCCAACAGCACAACAGACGACTCTTGGACATCACCAGATGGTCAATAGTGAAATCAGATTGACTATATTCTTTTCAGCCAAAGATGGAGAAGCTCTATACAGTCAGCAAATCAAGACCAGGAGCTGAGTGTGGCTAAGATCAGGGACGTCTTATTGCAAAATTCAGAGTTATATTGAAGAGAATAGGGAAAACCACTAGGCCTTTCAGGTGTGACCAAAATCAAATTTCTTATGATTGATTATACAGTGGAAGTGATAAATCGATTCAAGGGATGAGACCCGATAGAGTACCTGAAGAACTATGGATAGAGGTTCATGACATTGTACATCAAATCCATCCCCAAGAAAAAGAAATGTGAAAAGGCAAAACGGTTGTCTGAGGAGGCCTTACAAATAGCTGAGAAAAGAAGAGAAGTGAAAGGCAAAGAAGAAAAGGAAAGATATACCCATCTGAATGCAGAATTGCAAAGAATAGCAAGGAGAGATAAGAAAGCCTTCCTCAGTGATCAATGCAAAGAAATAGAGGAAAACAATAGAATGGGAAAGACTAGAGGTCTCTTCAAGAAAATTAGAGATACCATGGGAGCATTCCATGCAAAGATGGACACAATAAAGGACAGAAATGGTAGGAATCTAACAGAAACAGAAGATATTAAGAAGAGGTGGCAAGAATACACAGAAGAACTGTACAAAAAAGATCTTCAGGACCCAGATAATCATGATGGTGTGATCACTCACCTAGAGCCAGACATCCTGGAATGTGAAGTCAAGTGGGCCTTAGGAAGCATCACTATGGACAAAACTAGTGGAGGTGATGGAATTCCAGTGGAGCTGTTTCAAATCCTGAAAGATGATGCTGTGAAAGTGCTGCACGCAATATGTCAGCAAATTTGGAAAGCTCAGCAGTGGCCACAGAACTGGAAAAGGTCAGTTTTCATTCCAATCCCTGAGAAAGGCAGTGCCAAAGAATATTCAAACTAATACACAATTGCATTCAATTCACATGCCAACAAAGTAATGCTCAAAATTTTCCAAGCTGGGCTTCAACAATATGTGAACTGAGAACTTCCAGATGTTCAAACTGTATTTAGAAAAGACAGAGGAATCAGAAATCAAATTGCCAGCATCTGCTGGATCATAGAAAAAGCAAGAGAGTTCCAGGAAAACATGTACTTCTGCTTCATTGACCACGCTAAAGCTTTTGACTGTGTGGATCACAACAAACTATGAAACATTCTTAAAGCTATGGAATACCAGACCACCTTACCTGCCTCCTGAGAAACCTGTATGCAGGTCAAAAAGCAATAGTAAAAACTGGACATGGAACAATAGATTGATTTCAAACTGGAAAAGATGTATGACAAGGCTGTATATTGTCACCCTGCTTATTTAACTTATATGCAGAGTATATCATTCGAAATGCTGGGCTGGATGAAGCATAAGCTGGAATCAAGATTGCTGGGAGAAATATCAATAACCTCAGATATGCAGATGACACCACCCTTATGGCAGAAAGCAAAGAGGAACTGAAGAGCCTCTTGATGAAAGTGAGAGGAGAGTGAAATGCTGGCTTAAAACTAAACAACTTTGGAAACTAAAATCATGGCATCTGGTCCCATCACTTCATGGGAAATAGATGGGGAAACAGTGACAGACTTTATTTTCTTGGTCTCCAGAATAACTGCAGATGGTGACTGCAGCATGAAATTAAAAGATGCCTGTCCCTTGGAAGAAAAGCTATTACCAACCTAGACAGTATATTAAAAAGCAGAGACATTGCCAACAAAGATCCATTTAATCAAAGGTATGGTTTTTTCTAGTAGTCATGTATGAATGTGGGTTGGACCATAAAGAACACTGAGCACCAAAAATTGATGCTTTTGAACTGTGGTGTTGGAGAAGACTCTTGAGAGTCCTTTGGATTTCAAGGAGATCCAACCAGTCCATCCTAAAGGAAATCAGTCCTGAAAATTCATTGGATAGACTGATGCTGAAGCTGAAGCTCCAATACTTTGGCCACTGAAGGAAGAGCTGACTCATCAGAAAAGACCCTTATGCTGGCAAAGATTAAAGGCAGGAGAAAAGGGGACAACAGAGGACAAGATGATTGGATAGTATCAGTGACTCAATATACATGAGTTTTAGCAAGATGGTGAAATGGTGAAGCACAGGGAAGCCTGCCCTGCTGCAGTCCATGGGGTCGTGAAGAGTCAGACATGACTGAGTGGCTGAACAAAAACTAACGCTTAAGACTCTGAGGTTCCAATGCAAGGGGTATGGGTTTGATCCCTTGTTGGGGAAGTAAAATCCCACATGCAGTGCAACAGAAAAAAAAAAAAGAAAGAAAGAAAGAAAACTTTCCTCCTCCTCACGATGGACTCAGTCCTGCCAATGAACTTGTCCACTAGGGAAACAAGGGCAGCTGAGGACGGGTTGGAGACATCCTCTTATCCTCAGCGTCTGGTCCAGAGTGTGAGCCCCTGAGGGTCACGGCACCTGGGACTGTGCAAACACTGTGAACCACCAGTGACTTGGTCTTTTCCAAGTGGAAACCAGGCCCTGGGAGGAGAACGGACTCCTGTCTCTCTTCCTCCAGGCCATCGTGTTCTGTATTAAATGTCTGCTCTTTGGGGAAGCCTTCCTTCAACTATCCAGGCCTCTGGGAGAGACCGCCTATGGAAGAGGGTCTCAGGCACAGAGGCCGACCCTCCAGGCCCAGAGACCCCCTCCCCGACCTTGCTGCTCCATATGAGCTGGAGAAGAAAGGCAGTGTGGCCTCACCTGAGGTCTGAGTCTCTTTTCTCCCCAGGAGGAGGGATGGGGCTTGTGTTTGTGAGTGTGCATGTGTGTGCACACTGGAGGGATCAGGTGTTGGGGGAGGGGCAGGGTGCTCCCAACTCCCTGAATAACTCTGAGCACAGGGGACATCCCGTGTCCAGGGTTGTCTCCTTGATGTCTCTCTCCTTCCTGGGTCCCCACCTGGCTTACTCATATTTTTCAAGGCCTGTTGTTGGATCTCTCATGATAGTGTCTTCATCTACTCTGTGTCCAGGGCGATCAGGGTCGTGCAGAGGAGGGAATGAGGAGGGAGGCACTGTGGAGGGGGAATGGGCAAACCATTCTGCAAGGATGATTGTAGGGAATGAAATATTTTCATAAAGAAAACCCACGAAAAAAAATTGTTTCCAGTTTAATTTAGTTTTGAAATCCCTGATGGTGCTGCCACCTGCTGGCCTGGATGGGGAACTGCTGTGCTGTGCTTAGTCACTCGTGTCTTTGTAACCCAATGGACTGTAGCCCACGGGGCTCCTCTGTCCATGGGGATTCTGCAGGCAAGAATACTTAAGTGGGTTGCCATGCCCTCCTCCAGGGGATATTCCCAAACCCAGGATAGAATCCCGGTCTACCGCATTGCATGTGGCTTCTTTACCCTCTGAGCCACCCTGGTAGCCCAGGAAGGGCTAGAGATGGGCTTTTGGGGACAGAAAAGCCTTGGGTTGGAGGCCCAGATGTCCCTTTCTAAATCTCATGGGAATCCCCCCTTCCTCAGGGCTTTCCTGGGGACTGTGGCTGTGTGTTCAGGGTTCCTACCCAAAGGACACTGGAAATCGCAGTTGAGGGGGATTGTTTCCTGGCCTTCTTGTCTCCGTTAACCCCGTTCTTCCTGTCCTTAGTCAGCCAGCAGCTCTGTTCCAGGAACAACCAGGGTTCAATGCCCAGAATAATGGAACAGGAGCAAGGATTCAAGACAGGAAGTGCAGGAGGGCAAACAGGAGAGACAAGCTTGGTTGCCCTGGGGCCCCGCCCTGTTTCCTTCAGCAATGCTGTGTAGAGGAAACTAACCTGAAGGTCCAGTGGTTGAAACACCATGTATCCAATGCAGGGGGTGTGGGTTCCATCTCTGGCCAGGGAACTACAATCCCACATGCCATGTGGTACAGCTGATAAAGAAATTTACAAAAATGACACATAGAACAGAGGCTGCTGCAACCTCAAAGAACTACTAAGGTCTGTTTCAAGACCCTCCCAGGACTTCTCTGGTGGACCAGGGGTTAGGACTCCCAGCTTCCAATGTAGGGGACATGGGTTTGATCCCTGGTCAGGGAACTAAGATCCCAGCAAGAAATAAAAATAAAAATCCTTCCTCCCCGCTCAATGGACTCAGGCCTGGTGATGAACCTGTCCCTTAGGGAAACAAGGTCAGCTTAGGATGGGTTGGAGACATCCTCTTATCCTCAGCATCTGGTCCAGAGTGTGAGCCCCTGAGGGTCACAGTGTCAGGAGCTGGCAAACAGGGTGGCTGTGGACCACTGGTGACTTCATCTTTTCTGAGCAGAAGCCAGGGCCCCGGAGGAGAAAGGGCTCCTGTCTCCCTTCCTCCAGGCCATCGTGTTCTGTATTAAACATCTGCTCTTTAGGGAAGCCTTCTCTCCAGGGCTCAGAGACCCCAGGACAGTGTGTTCCCTCAGGAGGCTCAGATCCAGAATGGTCTCTGAGTTCTCAGGCCTCTGTTGTCTACCCTGCTTGTTTTCCCAGTTGGATGAGTCCCTCCATCTCTCCACCTGCCCGCTCATTTATCCATTTGGAAGCTACCTATTTAACGCATTCCCAGGCGCATTCCCAGGCCCTGGGGCAGCTCCCTGTGAGGCAGTGAGCAGATCATCACTGAACGTAGTCTGAGAGCAGAAGCACTGAAGAGGCCAGGTGGATCCCGGTTGGAGGGGTTTCCCCAGCAGGCTTGTATATCAGAGCCAAGCAGTGAATCTGCTGGCAGGGCTGACCCCCGACACAACCCACGACATGACCTGTGCCCTTGTCAACTGAGGAAGGACAGAAGATAGGGAGAGAGTGAGGGCCAGGTCAGGGGGCAAGAAAGAAGGGGCATCTTGGGACTTCCCTGGGGGTCCAGTGGTTAAGAATTTCCTTCCAGTGCAGGGGGCAAGGGTTTGATCCCTGGTTGGGGAGCTAGGATCTCACATGTCTTGTGGTAAGAAATAAATAAATAAATAAATAAAATAAAATAAAACAGAAACAATATTGTAACCAATTCAACAGACTTTAAAAATGGTCTAAATAAAAGATCTTAAAAAAGAAGGTGCATCTGGTCTAGCAAATTTCACATTAGTATCTGGACGGCAGCGTGTGTGTGTCTGAGTGTGGTGTGTGTTTATCATGACGGTAGGATGGAATATGTACTGGTAGAAGAGGTGGTCCAAGAAGGTAAGTCTTGGCAGGAGCTCTCCCATCTGTCCTAGGGCTTCTGAGTTCCGTCCTGATAGCATGTAGCATGACTGGACCTCATTAGCTCAGCCCCAGCCTGACCCCCACTCTGCCCAACCACACACAACAACCTTGACTTATACATAGTGTTGGGCTTTCCTGGTGGATCAAATGGTAAAGAATCTGCCCACAGCGCAGGAGACCAGGGTTCTATTCCAGGGTCGGGAAGATCCCCTGCAGAAGGAAATGGCAACCCACTCCAATATCCTTGCCCGGAGAATTCCATCCTGGCAGGCTGCAGTTCATAGTGTAGCAAAGAGTCAGACAGGACTGAACGACGAACATTCACTTCCTTCATATACTGTATTATAACTTTGCCAGGGGCCAGCGTGAGGAACTCCGCTCGTGGCAAAGGTCATGAGGAAGGAGGCTTGGCACACACAAAGGCGTGATCAAGCCTCAGGAAACCCCCTGTTCCCGAGCATCTACCCCCAAAACCAGAGTCTGTNGGCCGACCGAGGATGAGATGGCTGGATGGCATCACTGACTCGATGGGCGTGAGTCTGAGTGAACTCTGGTAACTGGTGGTGGACAGGGAGGTCTGGCGTGCTGCAATTCACGGGGTCGCAAAGAGTGGGACATGACTGAGCGACTGAATTGAACTGAATCCAACTATATCAGTAGTCACTTTAAAAGTGAAAAGTCTAACTGCACCAGTTAAAAGTCAGAGATTTCCAGAGTGCATAAAAAAAGTAATATTCAATGATATGTTGTTTAAAGAAACCAATTTTAAATAAAAAGATTCAGGTTAAAAATAAAGGAATGAAGAAAGACCCGTATGTCGATGCTAAAGAAAAGAAAGCTTGAGCAACTATGTTAATTTCAAACAAAGCCGACTTCAGACCAAGGAAAACCATCAGGGGTAAGGGACACTGTTTCAGATACAGGAGTCTGCCGTGGGCCAGTGTAAGGAACTCCACCCGTGGCAAAGGTCATGAGGAAGGAGGCTTGGCATACACAAAGGCGTGATCAAGCCTCAGGAAATCCCCTGTTCCCGAGCATCTACCCCCAAAACCAGAGTCTGTTTTATGCTCTCACCTACACCTCTGACTTTAAGGGGGGCTCTCCTCCATAAACCATTTCTCTCAGAGAAGGAATTAACCTACAGCTCCAGTTAACAAAAATTTCTGGGCATGACAGNCAAGCCTCAGGAAATCCCCTGTTCCCGAGCATCTACCCCCAAAACCAGAGTCTGTTTTATGCTCTCACCTACACCTCTGACTTTAAGGGGGGCTCTCCTCCATAAACCATTTCTCTCAGAGAAGGAATTAACCTACAGCTCCAGTTAACAAAAATTTCTGGGCATGACAGTAGTGTTTCAGCTTATGAACTCCTCTGAAGGTTATCTAGCCTGCCTGTATATGTTCGTCCGGCCACATGTGATTGTTTACAGCCTCCCAACCGTGAGAGTCACGAGATGTTTTAGACTTACTAAAGNCTAATTTTCTTGAAGAGATCTCTAGTCTTTCCCATTCTGTTGTTTTCCTGTATTTCTTTGCATTGATTGTTAAGTACTGTAAAACAAAGGACACACCCTCTTCCTATTTCTTTATATAGAGATTAATGACTAAGACCACTTTTAGATAACATAGACACATCCCCTGACAAAATTAACTACAGGTAGTCTTCTTATTGAAAAGTAGAAAGAAAATACTGCTGGCAACTACTAATTTTCAAAAAGAAAGCTTGGGGGATTCACTGTGCTTCCACAGCTGGGGACGCAGGTTCCATCACTGCTTGGGGAACTTAAGATCTCACACATCATGTGGCGGGCCAAAAAAAAAAAGTTTAACCTCAACCACCAATGTTGTTACACAAAAGTTACTGTTTTGAGCAGGTTGTTTTGAACAACAATGTTGTTCCGAACAAAAACATCTATCTTTTTTTTTTTTTTTTTACTATTTTTTTAAAATTTTTATTTATTTATTTATTTTTTACAAAAACATCTAAATGTTGTTGTTCAATCATTTAGTTGTGTCCAACTCTTTGCAACCCCATGGATTGTAGCATGCTAGACTTCCCTGTCCTTCACTGTCTCCCAGAGTTTGCTCAAACTCATGTCCACTGAGTTGGTGATGCCATCCAACCAATCCCATCCTCTGCTGTCACTTTCTCCTCCTGCCCTCAATCTTTCCGAGCATCAGGGTCTTTTCCGATGAGTCAGCTCTTCACATCAGGTGGTCAAAATATTGGAGCTTCAGGTTCAGCATCAGTCCTTCCAGTGAATATTCAGGGTTGATTTCCTTTAGGATTGACTGCTTTGATCTCCTTGCAGTCCAAGGGACTCTCAAGAGTTTTCTCCAGGACCACAGTTTGAAAGCATCAACTCTTCAGCACTCAGCTTTCTTCTTTAGGGAGCAGATATCCTCAGTTCCTCCTTGTCCCACTTCTTACAGAAGCCTGTGCTGGCCTGGTATTGCCTGTGATGGGGTGGGAATGGCTGCCTGATTCTGGGGTTCAGACCTGGAAGACTCACTTGCCCAGAGACACCAGGCACACTTCCCCCAACAGATTACTTTACCTCCCATTTGCTTTGCCCCCTTTGTCTTATTTCTCAGCTGATTCAAACCCAGGAGGAAAGAGGGTATTAACTTCAGGGCCTCTCTAACCCATCAACAACCAAGGATGAAGTGGCTTAGAACTCAGTCTTCTAAGGACATTACAGAGAAAATTTTTTATGGCTGTGGTGAGAAGCTGTCAACACTTGCCCACAATATCTTTCATGTTCAAGTGTTTGAACATTCTACTACATAGACGTTTGGCATCTCATTGGAGCCCTGGCTGTTTCTGACCCAGCTCCAAAATTTATTCCTTAAGAAAATCTTGGCTTTTTTTCAGTCAGATCCCCCACTCACAGCTCAGCTCCAAGCAGGGATGGGAAAGCCTTTGATCAAAACAGGGATCCTGGCCAAGCCCTTTAAAGTTTCACAACTGAGCATTAACTCTCCCACCTGTTTACCTGGGTTTCAAAGCAAGTGCTCTGCTCAAAAGGATGGTAAAGGATTCCTGAGTCCCAGATCTCACTAGAAAAGATAATTTTGAATGGTTTACTATCCCATTTATCTGAAAAACCCTAGTGAGATCACCTTATTTAGGAATAATATTTGCTATAGGAGTGTTAACAGAAGACCATCTGGATTAAAAATAGACAAGTGACTACCCCTACTGCAGTTGCTATGAAACTCTCATTGAAGATACTGTTCAGAGCATTATTTAGAAACTTCTGTATGGAAACCCAAGTGAGGAATATCTTGGATCTTTGTGCTAGGGAAAGATTGTCTCTCCCGTGATGAATGAAATGCTTCTTCCTTTCAGATGATAACGGAAGTACCGCTTTCCCTTCTTGTCTTGGCTGTAAGGAGGCTGCAGCTAAGCCTCAGACTTCATGCTCACTCACAGATGCTCTATCAACCCTTATGGTTGGATTATCTGCCTTGCACCTCTTAATCTTACCCTCTCTTCTTTTTTTCTTCCCTTTTATTGACTTTGATATATTTATTCCATTTTAAAGTCATCCTGAAATTCTTTAGCAAAATGGTGAGATGCAACTAAATACAATGAAAAGATTCAGTGATTGCTTGAGGTTGATGGGATTGGGAGTGCTGTGTAGGAGAGGAGACACCTGCAGGACACAGGGGAACTTTGGAGGGCCATGGAATGTCTATGTCTTGACTGTGGTAGTGGTTACCTGCATACATGCATTTATCAAAATCCAATGAACTGAGTGCTTAAAATGGTGCATTATATTGAAAGTAAATTGAACCTCAATAAAGTTGACTTATTCAACTAACATGTTCCTATGATCTGCATTTTACATGGTACTGGGCAGACAGAGTACACACAGTTGTGTAGGTTGTTCCCTGAACAATGGTATCTAGCCCAGAGTCTAGGAAGGGCTGAAATCCAGCCCATGCCTGGCTCACCAAGCCCAAGTGCCCAGTAAGGGGCTGAGTCTTCTCACAGGAAGACTTTGCTTTTCTTTTTTGTATTTTATAATGATATATTTACATTTGTATAAACCTTTTTATTTTATATTGGAATATAGTCTATTAACAATGTTGTGATAGTTTCAGGTGAACAGGAAAAGGACTCAGCCATACATATACCTGTATCCATTCTTCTGAAGCAGCCTTTTTGATTCTGGAAAAAGCATTATATGAATATGGGTCCTTGGAACCCTGGTTCTGAAGACATAGTGAAAAAGAATACAGATACTTTCCTGCCCTGTGGAATTTGTTGTCTAGGGGGAGGGAGTTAAAACAAACAGTAAACATATAAGATAATGATATGTTGTAATAAGCACTGTTAGAAATAAATCCTAAAGGAAATCAACCCAAAGTATTCACTGGAAGGACTGATGCTGAAGCTAAAGTTCCAATACTTTGGCCATCTGATGCAAAGAGCCGACTCATTGAAAAAAAAAAAACAAACTTGATGCTGGGAAAGATTGAGGGCAGGAGGAGAAGAGGGCAACAGAAGACAAGATGGTTAAATGGCATCACTGACTCAACGGACAAGAGTTTGAGCAAACTCTGGGAGATAGTGAAGGACAGGGAAGCCTGGCGTGCTGTGGTCCATGGGGTCGCAAAGAGTCAGACATGACTTAGAGACCGAACAACAAGAAATAAATATGATGATGTAACGGAGAGTGTCAGGCTTGAGGAGATACCCAAGATAAGTCATCAGGAAAGACTTCTTAGAAGAGGACATTTCAGCTGAAGCCCAAGTGATGAGAAGCAACCAGCCTTGTAGAGTGTGGGAAAGCAACCCAGACAGAGGGAACAGCAAGAGCAATTTCTTGGGGGCAGGAGAACTCAGCCTATTCATGGATCAGAGAGAAGGTCACTGAGTGTGTAATAAGCCAACTGGGGCAGGCCATAGCGGTCAATGATGTAATGAATTCTCCAAAAGTTAGACAGAAGCCTTGAGAAATGGCTCACAATACTAACTGCACTACAAAACATTTTATTGCTCATAGATTTTAGAATTGCCAAGAGACCTTATAGATAAGAGAGTCCTTCAGTCTGCCCCTATGACAAATGCAGAAAACAAGGGCCAGTTCACTCTGATAACTGGTGGGACAAATAGGATTAGAACTCAGGCTTGGCTTCAATTCAGCTTGCATTTACTGACTGCCCACCACATGTCAGGAACTATTTTCTACCTGATGGTCTAAAGCTTTTCAGACAAGGCAGGGTTGAGTAACAAGAATGACTGAATCAGTGCAATTCTACTGCTGAAGACATGTTAAGATAAGGAGCGTCTTCCTTTAGACAGCTGTGGGGGCTTAATCAGATGAGTATTTCACAAGACTTGATTTTTGCCTTGTGTTTTAAAATGGTTTCCATTCATGATCATGAGATACATTTTTTGAAAGATTCATATCTTAAAGCAGCCAGTTCTGAAGCTAATCTTATGCTGACAGTGTTAGGAATGAGAAGATCATTAAGGGAATGCTGAGTGGGAAGAAACAAGAATATAATCTCAAGTAAATAGTGTTGATCAATCATGGGAACACCAGCACCACCTTTGAAACCCGAGAATATCGAGATTGTATGGAAGACTTGCAGGGAAAAACTCGGGTCTCACACCCCATGTCACAGAACACGGCGTCGTCTTCCACATTTCCTTCATCCGTCTGTACTCACTGCCTGGAAATGGTGGGTGAAGATGACAGCTGCTCTTTATGAAGCCATGCCTTTATCACTGTTAAATGATTTGCAGGCTAGTAAATCCCAAGGTTCTTGGGATTATATTCTCCCTCTCTGATCTCCCTTTTCACAAAACTAAAGCTAGAGCCGTGCAATTAAGCATCAGCCCACAGAAATAGAAATATGCCAGAAAACCATCACTTCCTGTTCTATCTCATGCAGCTCTGAGGGTAACAGAAATTAAACCTACCATCTTCAACACAAACTTGAGTATCCTACTCAAGTAGATAAAAACTAATTAAGAAACCAAGGCTAATATTCGAAGAGATGTTTTCCCTTGAGCATAATGGGTTTTTGTTCCCCTTTTAAGGAAAGTGACTTTTTTGCTTTCATCTGGGGGCCATTTTCCTAACTGACCCCTCATTCCAAGATGCACCCCCCTGGCAGTCAAGTCTAGATTAAACAGCTTCACCTAATCCAAACACATTCTAGTCCTTTCCATGGAAGGGATTTAAGAAGGTCTAGTCTCAGTCTGGGCTGACCTCCCACTGCTGTGCAGTGAACTCAGTACAGTCTGCTGCCCAGCACTTCCTCCTCTGAAACTGCTCCTCACCTCCCCCTGCCCTGCCCCAGTCACAGCGCCATCTCTGGAGAGACCCATCTCCTAGGAGCCACCTCTCCGGCCACATTGGGTTGGTCTACAGGCAGTTGGGCCTCAAAAACTAACCAGAACCCTTAAGGCTTTCAGGCTGTCTCCAATGATACATCCTTGTTTCCCTCTGAGTCTTCTTCCCTCTTTCCTTGGACACACTAGCTTTCTCTGCTGCTCATCCAGGTGACAGAAGAGGGTAGTTAGTTTCTCTGAAGTTAACATTGTTTGCAAGCAGCAGGGAGTCACAGAAACCAACAACAGGGTGATAGGTGGGCCTGCAGTGTAATGAGATCCAAGGGCTGGAATCACAGTGTGAGTAAGAATCTCACTCTGTCTCTTTTCCCCATTTCTTCCTACGTACCTCTGTCTGTCCCCTCTCACTGTAGACTAGCTCTCTCTACCGCCCAATCTACTATGTAAATAATGCCCACAGCCAACAGTTCCTGGGGTTACAATTCCTCAATTCAAGACAGCTGTTACACTGAATTAGACTATTAGTCTAATTCCAAATTCCTGGAAAAGCTCTTTGTTTCTCCATGGATGTTATCGGCATTTTGGGCAAAGCAATTCATGCCATATGGAACTGTTCCATGCAAGCAGGATGTTCAACCTATTGGCCCCTGCTCGTGAAATGCCAATAACCTCCCTCCCCCACCTTACCCATTGTGACAACCAGAAAACCGCACCCGCCCTCTACCAGATGCCTCTTGGGGAGAAATATCACCATAGTTTGAGAACTACTGTATTAGATATTCCAATTCAACCTGGTTCAGTTTGAGGTCCTATTCCCAGAGAATCTGACACTTGCTATAAGTGGCTACATTCTGAGAGGAATTTCCCTTGGAATACATCTTAGAGGGCAGAGGTATGTGTAACAGATGATGAAATTTTCAATTCTTTATGATTTTGAATCAGCTATATTTCTTTCTAAAAAACAGAAAGCAGTTTTGTTTTTTGGGGGGCATATCTTGCTTCTGCTGTTTTATTTTTCTTGCACAATGACATGATGGTGAAATCAAGGATGTGGTAAATGTTTGTTTTGTTTTTTTAAAAAAATCATGTAATTAGTAGGGAAAAATGACAAATATTGACTTGGGAGTTGGCGTTCTCCTTTGGACTCGAACAACCAAGTACAAATGCAAGTCAGATGTCCCTCCTTCAGGTACCCCAGGGACAGGGAATGGGAAGGAAGAGCAGGAAAGAGGGAACTTGACAATGAAAGCAGTTTTTTCCTTCATAGAAACCTAGATTTGGCCATGACTCGCTCTGCCTACCTCTCTCCCAATCGCTGAGTTCAAGGATGAGATCCTTCTTTTGCCCAAGGACCATAATAAAAGCATGGTTAGACTCGTTACACATAGTCCAAGAGGAATTAAGGTGAGTGGGAAATGATGAAGGTATTGCTTTAAGGCAAAAAATTTTTAACTTGTTATTATGACCTTGGAAAATATGACCCAGAGCAATAACACTAGTACTCTTAAGACCTCTGATGTGCTTAGGCTCTAGCTTGGACGCTGCACTGTCATGAAAGAGGAGACCTATCATAAAGTTTATGGCGGAATAAAATTTCAATTCAGTTTTCGAACCAATGTGATGAACTAAGAAGTCATCTCTGAAATTACGCTGTTATGAGCAGGTGGGCCACAGAGTTGAAAGAGAACAGACTTAGGTGGTAAGAGATATGGATTCTAGAATAAAAAAGAACCCATACGTGAGCCCACACTGATATGAAAGAATGAATGAATGGGAAAAGGGGGGAAAGTTTTCCTTACAGTAGGATTCCAACTAATAAATATAGGAGAAAGGATATAATTTAAAAATCACCACTTGGCAACTACCACGTTAATAGTTGCTTCAAGGAAAAGTTATTTATGAATGATAAAAGCAGCAGCTGAAGTATGATGAGGAATAAACCCACATAGTCTCAAGGTTTCTCCTCACAAGATATTCACTTATTACAAAGGGATGAAGTAGTAACTTTACCATGGAAATACCCCGCAGATTCCGTCTTAATCAAGGGATCAGTGTTCCTGTCATGAGAAATGGAAAAATAGACCTCCTGTGCCTCCTGACATGATGCCCTGAGAAGGACACTGGATCACTGCTGGGCTACTTGTGCCAGAACTGCCAAGCTTGAATCTGATTTTGAAACACGTCAGACAAACCCAAATCCAGAGACATTCTTTAAAATAATTGAACTATACTCTTCAGTATCAAGACCCTAAAAACAAAGATAGACTGAGGAATCATTCCAGATTAAAGCAAATTGAACAGACATCATAACTAAATGCGTGTGACTCTGGATTGGGTCCTAGTCCAGTAAAGGACACAAGTGGAACAACTGACAAATTTGACGAAGGTCTGTACATTAGTTTATAATATTGCTTTAATGTTGATTTCCCGATATGGCGTTATAATACAATACAGTAAATAAGTGTACTCCAGTTACAAAAGAGAGTTTTTACTTGTAGGAAATACATGCTGAAGCACTTAGAAATGAGGAAAAGAGAGAGAAAGATTAAGATTCTGATCCTAGGTCTGCCATTAACTAGGTGACCCAGGACAAGTTGTTCACACCCTCGGGGCTTCGGCTTTCTATAGATTGCACTAGTTGCGTGATCCTCAAGGTGTGATGAAATAAAACAGCATCATCTGGGAAATTGTTAGAAACGCTGATTCTGAGGTCCCATCCCATCCCATTCTGGGGATGCCCTCCTCTCCCTTTTTTTTAAGATTTAAAAGCACTTAATAACATGTCATATATTTAACAGATAGGACAAAAGTTGAGCAGTACAGGTCGCCATACAGCTGAGTGCTGGGCCTGAATGACCGCCTCCCTCGCTGCTCACGCGCAGCCTCTGGAGTTCATTCCTATCAATACCGTCTTGATTGTGCAGTCAGATGAAAATTTGTCGTTACCATCCTTACAATGACAGAGAAATGCATACTGTGTATCAAAGAGCAAGGTAAATGAAGCCAATGGGGATGGAGCCTGAAACGAGTCCTCCGTGAAATCCTGATGTGTGCTGAGGTGTGAGAACCACTGCCCTAGTTATCTCCAAGGCCTCTGTTAGCTTAAGGTTAGCTGATGTTCTGTGGTTCTCATCTCTCTCCTACAGAGGACCACTGTTTCTCAGAAAGAGTGCCTCCCCTCTCCAGTTCACTCATCATTTATTTGGTGCTGACAAAGGGCTGGCTGGAAGTGCTGAAACTTTGGAGAAATGGTTCTTCTGGGCATTTAGACCCAACCTGTGCTTGCAATAGGTACAGATGAAAATAAAGCATTTAATAATCCTAATCACTTGGGAAATAGCAAAAAAAACCTAAATGATACATAATTAAGTTCCATCCAGTGGCTTATCTGCCTTGGCCTCTTACTAAAATGCTTGAGCCACTTGCTTCTAGGAAGAGTGGGGCTGTGAATCACTCCTAAGAGTTTCTATTGCTATGTTTAGAAAAGTTTGCCTTAGCCTTCTCTTCAGGATAAGTGTTTCCTGGATTACTCAGGTGGTTGAGAATCTCTTCTCATGCCTTCTAAACACTTCTACAAACCCAGAGTTAACTCTTGTCTGCTAAGTGTCCTTAAGCTGTGACCCAAGAGAGTGTTAAGTTTGCTTCTGATTGGCTGTTGATTAAAAAGAGCAAACAGACAAAAATCTCTCCCATTCTTGGTTTACCGGTTATTACTGGGCTAGAAAGAACCCACCTGTCAATGCAGGAGACATAAGAGACTCGGACTCGATCCCTGTGTCGGGAAAATCCCCTGGAGAAGGGCATGGCAACCCACTCCAGTATTCTTACCTGGAGAATCCCATGGACAGAGGAGCTCGGCAGGCTGCAATCCATGGAGATGCAAAAAATTGGACAAGACTGAAGCGACTTAGCACACAAGCACACTGTGGGCTCCTATCACTGAAGGTTTTCCATTCACATCCACACCCCTGTCTTCAGCACCACCTGGCTCTCAAAGCTACTTTTTTAGTCTTGATCTTGCCTAACGTCAGTTTCTGATTTTGTGTTGTTCCTACATTTTTATTTATTGATTGAACAGATAGTGGAGAGCGGAGCCTGGTGGGCTGCCGTCCGTGGGGTCGCACAGGGTCAGACACGACTGAAGCGACCTAGCAGCAGCAGCAGCACATACCCTCCCTGCTCGCCCTGACTTTATCCTCCAGGTTCAATTGCTGATTTTTGACAGTCATGGGGATGTCCTTTGAGAACTGACTCACTCTATCCAAAACAGATCCATCATCTTCTCTACCATTCTGGACCCAATTTCATTAAGCTTCTTTGTCTCCATCTGTAAAACAAGATAATAATAACACTTTCCTTGTAGGGTGTGTATGTCCCTCACAGAACCAATGCTTGTGAATTTTACCACTGCTGAGCACATAGTAAGAAATGAGTGAAAATTCACTATTTATAATGTAGTTATAATAATAATAATAACTCTCCCTAAATTGAATATCTATCTACGGGTTTGCCTTTTCTCTCAGTCTTCCAAACTGGCAACTTTGGAGCTCACCCACTTCTGCCCCAAAGTTCAGTGAGTGAACTTTGGAGTTGACTTATTCTCCATTGCAGGTATTTTGGCCTCATCTACCCTTAGATAGGGTGCCGGGGTCCAGCCCCAGTGGATCCAGGGTATTCGAAGCGTGGATGGCGTCAGCATCTTAGAAAAAACTTATTGAGTTACAGATATAGGGATTAGAAAATTAGCAGAGAAAAGAGGCTGAATAACTTGGCTTACATGGAATACCAATCACCACCTACGCAGGCTGCAGGCATCTTTCCATTCTCCCAAGGGAGAGGAGGCACTGAGGCCTTCCTGGTCCGATCTTAGAAGCCCAGGCAGAGTTAGTAGGCTTGGTGAGGACCCATATGCCAGATGGGAATTCGGCCAGAAAATAGTAGGAGACGTTAGAGGAGAAAAAGAGGCTGAATAACTTGGTTTACGTGGGATACCAATAAAATTCCAAGACAAGGAATTTGCACCATCTACACTGGGCCACCGGCGCCACTTGAATATTGGAAAGTGCCCCTCCTTGGGCACCTTTTCACGTGGACTTGAAAGCCAGGGCAAGTAAACAGACATGGCGGGCACCCATGCTCCAGATGGGAATTCAGCCAGAAATACAGAAAACAAGATAGAATGACATAGGGGAATCAGTCTTTCCAGAAACTGATCCGTTTTCTCTATTTTCAATTGTGCTTATATACCTTTTGTTACGCGTAGGGATGAATACAGAGTCACACGGGGGTCAGCAGACCTGACCCTTGTCAAAATCAGGTGCTTTACATAAATGTATAAAAAAAGGTTTTAGGGGTTTTACATCATCTTCTGGCCATGAGGCCTGCTGACACTTTATGACCCTTTCTTTCTGATAACCAAAAACTTATTTTTTCCAAGGGTGTTTTTTCTTAAACCAGGCACCACCCTCCAAATAAAGTTGCATTCCTATAGGGTGAGGGTGTAGTGAGTTACAATCAAGAAAGGAATTTATTTAATCTAAGGTTAACATGATTAATCTTAAAGGTTAATACTTATTTCTCTTATATGCTAGTTATATTCATTATAGGGGCAGGGAATATGGAGATTTAGCAGCAAAACATCAGCCCAACAAATGAAATCCCTTCACCAATGTTTCCCTTAAGATCTATTTAGTCTTAAGATAGTGATAAATACATTTTTACATGGCAAGGACACAGTGATTTATAACAAAGTACAGTGGTCTATAACAAAAGAGAAAATTCATTAACTCAAAAGGTCTAGTATTGCTAACATCAAAAACTACTATATTTCCTTTTGTATATTCCAAATACATTGATTAATATATTCCCAGGTGTNGCAAGGACACAGTGATTTATAACAAAGTACAGTGGTCTATAACAAAAGAGAAAATTCATTAACTCAAAAGGTCTAGTATTGCTAACATCAAAAACTACTATATTTCCTTTTGTATATTCCAAATACATTGATTAATATATTCCCAGGTGTCTAAGGACGGAGACCTGGCAGCAATCATTGACTCAACAATGAGAAAAGCCCTATGCTAATTAAGACCTTCAAAATACTCCAGACTCTCTGTGCTATTTATGGTTGAGAGGTAGTAAACAATCATGTGCATGGTGGCAGGAGTATGGATAATCCTGTCACACAAACTAGTCTGCCTGCAGAGAGGTTTGACCTGAGACACCCTTGTCACACCCAGGGCAGGGAGTTAGTAGCAATTATTGACACAATAAATGAAAAACCCTTCACCAATATACTTCTTAACCAACCCACTATACTAATAAATTCTAACTTCCCAAAAGAATCTGCCTTTAGTAAGTCTAAAACATCTTGTGCCTCTCATGGTTGGGAGGCTGTAAACAATCCCATGTGGTCGGACAAACCTATACAAGGCAGGCTAGATAACCTTCAGAGGAGTTCGTAAGCTGAAACCCTCTTATCACGCCCAGGAATTTTTATTAACTGGAGCTGCAAGTTAACGCCTTCTCCGAGAGAAATGGTTATGGGGGAGAGCCCCCCGTAAAGTCAGAGGTGTAGGTGAGAGCATAAAACAGACTCTGGTTTTGGGGGTAGATGCTCGGGAACAGGGGGTTTCCTGAGGCTTGATCACGCCCTTGAGTATGCCAAGCCTCCTTCCTCATGACCTTTGCCATGGGCGGAGTTCCTCACGCTGGTCCCCAGCAATAGGGCTTCTCTGGTGGCTCAGGTGGTAAAGGATCCCCCCACAGTGCAGGAGACCTGGGTTCGATCCCTGGGTTGGGAAGATCCCCTGGAGGTGGGCATAGCAACCCGCTCCAGTATACTAGCTTGGAGAATCTCCATGAACAGAGGAGCCTGGCAGGCTACAGTCCATAGGGTCACAAAGAGTCAGACAAGACTTACTGCTTTCTTGGTGGCGTCTGGATGGGACAAAAATTAGGAACAAATTCCCTGGGAGGCTGCCCTACTCTTGCAAAGACCTTGAACTAGGCTGCTGAGGAAACTCTGCTGTGGATCACCCACCTCTGCCCCTGGGTCCCTTTCAACACAATCTCCCTGCCTCCCTTCTGGGATATTGCTGGTAATTAGTGCTTCATTCCTGACATTGCTATTTCCCCCTGGGCCAAATGACTGAGCTTGTTACATTTAAAAATGTAAGATTTCCTGGCTCCCTTTAGCTCATTTAATCCTGCCACCCTTGGGCTTCCACAAACAAAGGCACACTCCTCGTTTTCACGGTAAAGTAGGTGAATAAATATTGAGAACGAATCCTTCCATCTATCAAATATTCTAGTGCTTCAGTCTCAATGACAGCTATCCTGGGGATGAGTGGGGCATGGGTGAATGACGGCCCTTGGTCAGCATAGCACTGGAAGGGAAAGAATGTGTCAGGGCTCATGTTTATGCTTTCCCATGTGTGTTCATTCAATTGTGTTTTTCCCCTCCCCATTCTTAACAAATGGCTATTCAACACTTCAGTTCAGTTCAGTTCAGTCGCTCAGTCGTGTCCGACACTTTGCGACCCCATGAATCGCAGCATGCCAGGCCTCCCTGTCCATCACCAACTCCCGGAGTTTACCCAGACTCATGTCCATCAAGTCAGTGATGCCATCCAACCATCTCATCCTCTGTTGTCCCCTTCTCCTCCTGCCCCCAATCCCTCCCAGCATCAGAGTCTTTTCCAATGAGTCAACTCTTCGCATGAGGTGACCAAAGTATTGGAGTTTTAGCCTCAGCATCAGTCCTTCCAATGAATATTCAAGACTGATTTCCTTTACGATTGATTGGAAAAAAGACACTTGTTCCTTGGAAGAAAAGCTATGACCAGCCTAGACAGCATATTAAAAAGCAGAAACATTACTTTGACAGCAAAGGTCCATCTGGTCAAAGCTATGGTTTTTCCAGTAGTCATGTATGGATGTGAGAGTTGGACCATAAAGAAAGCAGAGCACAAAAGAATTGATGCTTTTGAACTGTGGTGTTGGAGAAGACTCTTGAGAATCCCTTGGACTGCAAGGAGATCAAACTAGTCATCCTCATGATAACAGCTTAGAAATGAGTGCACAGACCCCTCTGTTCTTTGCTAAGCCATGTTTGAGCCATGTTGTAAACCTTCTCCACTGAAACTGCAGCTAATCAGAATGCTAGCAATCTCACAAAATAAAAGGGCTCAAAGAGAAATGCTTTGACTAAAGCTAAAACATCTGCCACCTGGTTGTAACATTTCATATTTGATATCAAGGAACATTAGATTTATTATGCCGTGTACTTCGATTTTGTCAGATGCTTCCTCTGCTGGGAAATACTGGGTTTGGGCATTTCCTCCTCCAGGAAGCCTTCCCCTCCCATGGCTTCAGTTATTTTCCCTGGGTTTCCAAAACCAGTCTGTGCTGGGTGGGAGGGGCCCAGGCTTGGGCCTTGTGTTTCAGGGGCTCCTTTCTGACCCTCCTTTTGACTGGCCTCTTCTTCCAGGACAAACAAACCCCTGGACCAAGGGAATATGTCCTTTCAGAGAATGGACTTTCCCTCCTGGACCATATGCTGGGTACTCAAGATCACAGAATGTTCTCCTTGAATGGCCTACAGCCCTCCAGCCTCAGTCCATCTTGAAAGTTGACCACATAGCTGGTGAACACACCCTGAGGGATGCTGAGAGATGGCTGGGCAATGGCCATTTGCTGCTGGAGAGCAGCTTGGATACGCAGTCTGAGGGGTCCACGTGCAGGTGTGCTGATGCTCACAGTTCAGGATGGAGCTGGGGTTGCGAAGTCACCGGGGTTGAGCCAGGGGTATATCTGATAAGGTAGGAAGGTAGAACATATTGTATTGATAGTTTATTAGCTAGCTTTATAATTTTAAATACTTAGATGTACAGTCAGTGGGCCTTTCTTTGTACTCTTGCTCTGGGCCCTGCAAATGTTAAAGGGGGACTCAAAACATCCAGGGAGTATCTCTAGGTCTGCAATACTAACATTGTATAATCATCTGTTTCATGGTTGTGGTAGCTACTGTATATTCCCCCGAGCCTCAGTGTTTTTGCACACTGTTTGCTCTCCTGGAATGGTCTTCCCATGGATCCCTTTAGCCTAGTAAACTTTTTTAAAACTGAAGTGTAGTTGATTTACAATACCGGGTAAGTTTCAGGTGTACAACAAAGTGATTCGGTTATATATTTGGGTATATATGCTGTATTTTTCAATTATTTTCCATTAAAGCTTATTGAAAGATATTAAATATAGTTCCTGTGCTGTACAGTAGGTCCTTGCTGTTTATCTGTTTTATATATTGTAGTATGCATCCGTTAATCCCATACTCCCAGTATATCCCTCCCTTCCCTTCCCCTTTGATAACCATAAGTTTTCTATTAATATGTATATGAGTGTTTCTGTTTTGTAAATAGGCTCATTTGTCCTATTTTTTAGATTCCACATTTAAGTTGTACCTTGTGATATCTGTCTCTGTCTGACTTACTTCACTTTGTATGCTAATCTCTGGGTTCATCCATGCTGCGGCAATGGCATATATATGTATATGTGTGCACGTGTGTTCTGTCACTTCAGTCATGTCTAACGCTTTGTGACCCACCAGCCTCCTCTGCCCATGGGATTCTCCAGGCAAAAATACGAGTGTGTTGCTTTGCTCTCCTCTAGAGTGTCTTCCCGACCCAGGGATCGAACCTGCATCTCCTGCATTGCTGGGGGATTCTTTACTGCTGAGCCACTGGGGAAGCAGTATATATATATGTATTACATCTTCTTTAACCATTCCTCTGTTGATGGACAGTTAGATGATTGCTTCCATGTCTTTAGCTTGTGTGTGTGTGTGTGTGTGTGTGTGTGTGTGTGTATTAGTTGCTCTGCTGCTGCTAAGTCATTTCAGTCGTGTCCGACTCTGTGCAACCCCATAGACGGGAGCCCACCAGGCTCCCCGATCCCTGGGATTCTCCAGGCAAGAACACTGGAGTGAGTTGCCATTTCCTTCTCCAATGCATGAAAGTGAAAAGTGAAAGGGAAGTCGCTCAGTCATGTCTGACTCTTAGCGACCCCATGGACTGCAGCCTACCAGGCTCCTCGGTCCATGGGATTTTCCAGGCAAGAGCACTGGACTGGGGTGCCATCACCTTCTCCTATTAGTTGCTCAGTCATGTCCAATCCTTTGTCACCCCATGAACTATAGCCTGCCAAGCTCATCTGCCCATGGAATTCTCCAGGCAAAATTACTGGAGTGGATGGCCATTCCCTTCTCCAGGGGATCTTCAACTTTTAATTTATATATCAGACCTCAGTTGAAATATTTTATCAAAAAAGTCTTCCCTGACTTCCTAGATTAGGTCAGGCCCTCCTGGTTTTTCACTCCCAAATCTCCTGATACTCTGATAATACTCTGAGGTGAAAGTACAGTAGCAATAATGATAATAACAATGTTAGTGATGATGATAAAAACAAGTATCCACTGATTACTAAGTGCTAGACTTTTTTATGGGTGCTTTACATATATGACCTCATTTATTCTGCATAAGACAAATGAAATATTATCATCCCCATTTTACAGATGAAGAAACTGAGGCTTAGGAAGTGTGGTAGGTACCTACCACACTTCTCGTACCTACCTGAATCAGACCTCCCAGTATTCTCACCTTCACAATGATTCAGTTCAGTTCAGTTCAGTTCAGTTCAGTTTATTCAGTCGTGTCTGACTGTTTGCAACCCCATGAATTGTAGCACACCAGGCCTCCCTAACCAACTCCCAGAGTTCATTCAAACTCACATCCATCGAGTCAGTGATGCCATCCAGCCGTCTCATCCTCTGTCGTCCCCTTCTCCTCCTGCCCCCAATCCCTCCTAGCATCAGAGTCTTTTCCAATGAGTCAACTCTTCGCATGAGGTGGCCAAAGTACTGGAGTTTCAGCTTTAGCATCATTCCTTCCAAAGAACACCCAGGGCTGATCTCCTTTAGAATGGACTGGTTGGATCTCCTTGCAGGCCAAGGGACTCTCAAGAGTCTTCTCCACCACCACAGTTCAGAAGTATCAATTCTTCGGTGCTCAGCTTTCTTCACAGTCCAACTCTCACATCCATACATGACCACAATGATTACCTACCTGCTAACCCAGGTGATTTGCTTTGGCCAATGATCCTTCAGCAAGCATGACTTACTGATAAAATTCTTGCACATTGGAGCTTATCATCTTTGAATCCAACTTCATTTAAGACTCCCAGATCAAACTAATGAATGAAAAGAACCATACGGTGAGGGAGGCCCAATTGGTTCAGCATCTCAGCTGACCTCAGCCTGCAGCTGACCCTGAAGCTGAATGCAACCACTGCAAGCAAATTATAATGATAGAATAAAGAATAATATAATAGTACAGTGTACTACAAAATGTACATAGAAATAGATCCTTAGTAGAGAGGAGTTAATTTGCTCAAGAATCTAGAACTAATAAATGATAGATATGCATATCAAATTTATAACTATACTCATACTATATCACTTCCTAGTCCAAGCTGTCCTCTTCTGGACACTGGATGGACTGTGGCTCTGCTCCCTGGCGCCTCTCCTGGTCTACACCACACTTGCCTACACTCTAACCCACTCAGCTTCCTCTGGCCATGCTGTCGTGCAAATATCATGGACACAAAGGACTCCTGAGAGCAGCAAAAGTCCCTGTGAGATGGGCAGCTTCATATTGCAGTGACATTCTCCAGGGGAATGGATTCTCTTCAGCCTGGGTGCCTCTACACCCCCTGGACCTCTCCCCCCAGGGAATCAGGTAGGCCAATCCCCCTTCTCTCCCCTGTGTCTCCAGAACACTGTCTCTTCAGTTCTGTACCCTCCCTTCCCCATTTCCTCAAATCAGATTTAGACGGACAAATAAGCTTTTCTTTCTCCCACTAAGATTTTCCATTAGGCATCTGCTGACATGGTCCTTCCCATTCAGAGAAGCCGAGGGTATAAGACGTAACAAAACATGCTGGTTCTTCCACTCATGCACCATAAACTAGAAATGGAAGGGAAAGAGCACCTTCCAAAGAGAGAAATACAGTGAGGATTGCTGAGGCCTGGAGAGCGACTGACAACATATGCTTCAGCCCAAACTGAGAGCTGAAAAATCCCTAGAATTTCTTAGAGCACTTACCCATGGCTGATCCTTCTGTCTCACAGAAAAATGTGGGTTACTTCCCTTTTTAAAAAATAAAAACAGCACTGTCAAGCTACACTTTACATATTAGAAAATTTACCTATTTCAAATTATTTTTGGTAACTTTACCAAGTGGTATAACCATCTCTATAAATCAGTTTAGAACATTTCTATCCCCTCAACACCATACTTTATGCCCTCATCCTGTTCTCTTCTCCAAACCCAGGCAATCATTAATTTAATATCTGTCTCTATAAATTTGCCTTTTCTAGACATTTCTTGGAAATATATAATATGTGGTCTCTTGTGTCTAACTGAACATGACATTATTAGAGTTCATCTGTTATGTACCATATGGCAGCAGTTTATTCCTTTTTTACTTCTGAGTAACAGCCCTTCTGGGGCTTCCCAGGTGGCGCAGTGGTAAAGAACCCACCTGCCAACGCAGGAGGCGCAACAGATGCAGGTTCTGTCGCTGGGTCAGGAAGATTCCCTGGAGAAGGAAATGGCAACCCACTCCAGTATTCTTGTCTGGAAAATCCCATGGACAGAGGACCCTGGTGGGCTATAGTCCATGGGGTCACAGAGTCGGACCCCATTCAGCACACACACAACGTCAATTGTATGGATACAGCACATTTTATGCATCTCTTCACTACTGGGTGAACAGTTGGGTTGTTTGCAGATTTTGGCTCCTATGAATAAGGCAGCTATGAACATCTGAACGTGAGTCTTTGTGTGAACATACATTTTTACTTCCCTTAGGTAAGAGTAGAATTTCCAAGTAGTTTCATGTTTAACTTTTACCTGTAAACTGCCCAGCTGTTTTCCAAAGTGGCTTTACTGTTTTACATTCCCACCACCGATTAGGGGGTTCCTTTCTCCTCTCCAAGTCATGGAACAAACATCCTCCAATCTTTGATCAACAACCAGTCTTTTTATTCTAAGAATTAATTAGGTCCTAGAGAATGTTTTAGCTATGCTCTCCTGGGTTGATTTATGCTTTGTTCTCTGTAATGACCTTAAATAGACAGTTATGATGGTTACAGTCAATATGCATGTATCATTATTTATTTATTTAAAACACTTAGTTCACTGGGCTGGCTCCAATAACCATTTAGTTTTTTACTATCTCAGGGGATGGTCATGCAAAAGTACTTATGAAAACTCTGAGGCAAACAACAGTGTACTGCTCTGAAAACTCACCAGGAAACTGAACTCCCTGAAAGCAGACTTCTGAAGACTGTAACCTTGAATGGTATTTTTTAGAAGAGAACATTGGCCCTAAATACGTCCACATGCAACCCCCAAGGTGAAAAGCCGATATGAAGGACATATGTATAGGAAACCTCAGAGCCCAGAGGAAACAAGTTTAGGTTTGTGTAAAGGTATATACCAACACAGGCTTCCGTGGTAGCTCAGCTGGTAAAGAATCTGCCTGCAATGCATGAGACCCTGGTTTGATTCCTGGATCAGGAAGATCCCCTGGAGAAGGGATAGGCTACCCACTGCAGTATTCATGGGCTTCCCTGGTGGCTCAGACAGTAAAGCATCTGCCTGCAGTGCAGGAGACCTGGATTCAGTCCCTGGGTTGGGGAGATCCCCTTGAGGACGGCTTGGCAGCCCACTCCATTATTTTTGCCTAGAGAATCCCCATGGACAGAGGAGCCTGGTGGACTACAGTCTGTGGGGTCACAAACTAAGTGACTAAGCACACACACACACACACACACACACACACACACACACACGCCAACATGTTTCAGAGATTATGAAATTTTAAAATTTATTCATTTTTGATGGCACTGGGTCATTGTTGCTGTGTGCAGGCTTTCTCTAGTTGCAGCAAGCAGGGGCCACTCTCTAGTTGTGGTGCACGGGTTTCTTACTGCAATGGCTTCTCCTGTTGCCAACCATGGGCTCTAGGATGCATGGGCTTCAGTAGTTACAGTACATGAACCCAGTTTCCTGCAGCATGTGGTATCTTCCAGGACCAGAGACTGAACCCATGTCCCCTGTGCTGGCAGGCGGACTTTCAGCCTCTGGACCACCAGGGAAATCCAAGAAATTTTTTATTATGCAACTATAGTCAGAGAAATTTTAATCAGAAATCCTAACTTTCAAAAATCCTGCTAGACTATTTCTACAAATGTACATTTAAAAAAATGTGCTCAATAACAGAAGCTATTCAAAGAATCAGAAATAAAACTCAAGACAGTCTGGGACTAGAAGTTGCCATTGAGGCCTTGGTAATAGTGAATGAGATTATTCCCCAGGGGAAGGGATTGGTAGGTCACAACAGCTGTCCCTCAAGGTCTTTGCATAAGAACTTCAGAAGCGTGAAATAGTGAAAATCTCCTGGACTAAGATTTCTAATACTGAAAATGGAATATTTATAAAAGAAAATCACTGACTAGTAAGGAGTGACACAAAGCTTCTTTGTGGTATTGATTTCTCAATCTACACATGTGCTGAAATGTCACGGAACTATACACACACACACACACACACACACACGGTGCATGTGAAAATTAGTGAAATCCAAGTAAGGTAATGTTAGTTTATAATATTATACCAATGTAACTCCCTGGTTTTGACCTGTGCCGTGATTATGCAAGGGTAAAAGGTACATGGGAACTCTATGTACTATAGTACTTTTGAAATTTCTTGTACTGGTACCTTAAACTATTTCAAAATTAAAATTTATTTAAGAAAGAGAAAGAAAGAGACAGAAAGGAAGGAGAAAGGAAACTATGGATCCTTTTCTTCTATAGTCAGTATGGATTGGAGGTAGGGGAGAGATGGGGAATAGTCAGATACCTCCTGAATTTTAGCAAAGATCCCCTCTGAAGAAGAAATTATGAAAAATGTATACAATAAACTCACCCTAAACTGGAATCTGTGGATTAGATAGATGGATTGACCTAGATAGATAGGTTGCCATTTCCTTCTCCAGAGGATCTTCCTGACCCAGGGATTGAATCCGGGTCTCCTGCACTGTAGGCAGACACGTTACTGTCTGAGCTACCAAGGGACTTCCCAATAGATTGACAGATATAGATATTTCATATGCATAGAATGACTAGATAGAATATAAGAAAATGACCACGTCTGCATGTGGGAGTCTATGGGGTCGCACAGAGTCGGACACGACTGAAGCGACTTAGCAGCAGCAGCAGTATGTGGGGGTCTAACTGCTTGTGCTGTATCTTTATTTAGCAAGAGCAATCACAGAAGGAGGTTAGCCTTTACTGTGTCTGAAAGCAGAGCGTACAAACATTAGGAACTGTCTACAGGAGAGAGTCTGGACTGATTGTTCCAGCATCCTTGGCAGGGTTACTTCTACAACGGAAACGGGTGCATCAGACTATGATAGTCTGGCGACAAGAGCTATTAAGACCATTCTCTAATTCCCTTTGCTATGATTCCATTCTCAGTTTTAATTGTACTTTGGCTTTTCATGTAGCTTTTGTATAGCAAGATAATGAACTGATTGGCCAAAGCAAGGATTTTAGTCTACTTGACATTATTTCTTCTTCATGAATTAATAATTTAGCATTCTGGTTCATATATCAATATCTTGTGGGTCTGATAAGTATGAGTGAGCAACTAGAACATGAGTTCTTAACCTGGAAACCAGAGATAGGCTTCAAGGGATCCATTAAGCCCTAAGATTGTCTGCAAAAGCACGTCTACATGTGCTATGTGCGTTTATCAAGGAGTGGGGTTGATAGCTTTCACTAGATTCTCGTAGAGAGTCTCCAATCTGGATACACTGGCAAAACAGAATTACCTGGCTTATGAAACTTATCTTTATGGACCATATTGGGAATATATTCCCATGCTATAATTCTTTTAGGACAACTTCACAGGATTCAATTGCTCAAATTCATCTCTAATATTTCAACAGCTTGTTCGCTAATAACCTCTGAAGGGCTTAATTTTTAGTTGAACTGTTGCTTTATTTTATTAATAGATGGTCAAGTGTGAGAATTAATGGCAATCACTACTCTTAACAGCTAATGTTTACAAGACAACAGCTCTGTACCAGACAGTGTGCTAACTTTGTGTATGGAGTCTTACTATGGGCTTTACAATAGTCCTGAGGCGTGGGTATTAGGACTTCAGTTTAATATCTGAGGAAACCGAGATAGAGGTTTATATAGCTGTCAGTGGAGAGCCAAATGGACACCCGTATGTGACTGGCCTTTCTCTCAGCCACAAGGCTCAATATCTCGATTCTCAAGCTCTACTAGGAAGCACTTTCTCGTCAAAGCTTTATTTCCACCTCAAATTTTCCCACCCTTCATAGAAGGCCTCTGGTTCTTAAACTGACTGTAAATCACCCCACTAGAACCATTAGAGTAGTATCAACTGTGAGGTCACCAAGCTATTTTCTGTGAAGGGCCAAACAGTATTCATAACTATTTTAGGCCTTGTGGCCCATATGGTCTTTGTCACAACAGCTCAGCTCTGCTGCCCTCTGTGATCCAAAAGCAGCCACGGATAAGATGTGAGTGAGTGTGGCTGTGTGCCAATAAAATCTGATGTATGGATATGGAATTTTTAATTTCACATAATTTTCATATGTCACAAAATAATATTCTTATTTTAATTTTTTCCTCACCATTTAAAATTGTGAAAACCATGCCTAGCTCACACTCTGTACAAAAGCAGGAGGCAAACTGAATTTGATCAATGGGCCAAAATTTGCCAATGTTGCTAGGACATCATCTTATGTGCTCCTGCTCTCCACAGCTATGCAGAAAACCACTGAGCCTAAAATTGTATCTTAACCTTTTCTTATTCTCTACAGAATCTATATGCAGGGTTAGACCTATTAGTAAAGGCTCAAATATACTTGAGAAGCAGCACTGATGGTTCCCACCCGCAGAGCCATAACCAAGAAGAAATAACAAATCCATCTCAAAATAGACGGCATCTTTATTGTCTTCACCCTCTCTGCTCCCTAACAAAATTCTGGCTCTCTAAAATATCACAGTGAGTTTTTGGTTCTGAGTGCTGATAAGAAATACCCACGTGCTTGGCTAGCTTGAAGGTCAGATGGCATCTGGGCCTGGAGCCAATGAATACAGCTGGTGAAAATTCAAGCTGTCACACACTTGTTGCTAGCCCTGGTTTTCTAGTTCCTTCATCATGAATTATTAGATTATTTATAATAATGAATCGCCACATGAGCAATCATTTTTAAAACCGTAATCCCCAACCAGGAAAGATGTCATGACTTGATGGGCTAAATTTAGGACCATGAGAACTGTGCTCTAGGTCTGGCAGCCATGCATCTTCTCTGGGTCTTCATTTCCTCCTCTGTAAACAAAGGGTAATAGCTCTGCCCTCCTCCTATGTGAGGTTGGGCTGATTGGGCTGCAGATATAGTAGCAGTGGTTTGTAAGCTTCTCCATATAATTTGGCTCAATCATATTAAGCCATGCCGGTATATGATATTATAAGACCAAGAAATGTGCTGTGCTATTACGCATAAGAATGAAACTGTTTGGTTTTTTAATTTGCTTTAAGGCCATATCAACAAACTTTAAGATCAAGCTGATATTTCCTACTAAGTACACATTTAAAAATTTTATAACATATGCCAATGAGCTTTTTTTTTTTTTTTTTTTGCTTTACCATTTCAGGGTGAAATTGCTGAAACCAGAAACTGCGATTACCATAGTCTTTCTGGTCAGATGTCACCCTGCTGAACAGCATGTGAAAGCAGGAGATTCATATTATTCTTTGTTAAGCAAAGCCCGTGACCCAGTTGTCAGGACAGAATCTTGCAAACACCGCCAGGCACCAAGTAAACTTCTAGGTGCTTGAGGAGCCAGCTGTTATGCGAGGCGTGGATGTTATTCTGATTTATTTCTAAAAGTTTGCGTGTTTGTTTTTTTTTTTAACCACTTTGCACTGGAGTTCGTCTTCACCCACTTTACAGATGCCTTAAAATAATCTGGTGTTGAAAACTCTTCCAACAGCTGCCAGCTTGCCCATGAGGTGAGGAAGCTGCTCCCTCAAGGGTGAAACAGCACTTGGTGCAAACAAATGTTTAAAACTGGTAAAGACAGAAGACAAAGGAACGTTTCCGCACTTCCGCGTTAACTATAGCAAGGAGAGACTTTGTCCAGTCAGAAGCCCCTCAGCACTCAGCAGCAGATTGATGACTTAACTGCTAAGAAGACAGCAATCTCGGACAAGATATAGAGTAAGAGGTGGAACAGAAATCAACTCACAAAAGATATTCTTTCAAACCTCAGACCGCAATTACCATGGAGAAGGGGAGGAGGAGTTCAGCTTTGCAACTGGAGCCTCAGTGATATATGTAGGAAGCAGCTGCCTTCTGTTCCCTGATGCTGCCTCATTCCACTGTGGAGCAAGCAATGCCTGGGTACACAGTATTTGTGACATTTGTGGGGTGCTTATGGTGCCTGGATGAAGAATGCTTATAGGGTTACTAATTATTATTATAATAATACTGTGGCAAGAAGCTCTGCTGGCCTGCAGCAGATAACAGCTTATATAATACTCTGCTTTGATGTGAGAAGCTTGAAAGCATCAGTGGTTAACATAATTTTGGCTGGCTCTTAGAGTCAGCTGTGGTCATTATGGTGCCTCCCCTAACATAACCCTAAGAAGTAGTTCACATATTTCTACATGGGTTAGTCACTGAATCATGAATCAAGAATTTAACCATTGGTGTGGCAGATCTCGTTGCTGTTACTAACATGCTGATTCTTCTCTCTCCACCTTCTCCAATAGTCTCAGGGTAGATAAGAAAACTGTTGTTATTTGGTTACTAAGTTGTGTCTGACTCTTTCAAGACCTCATGGACTGTAGCCCACCAGGCTCCTCTGTCCATGGGATTTCTCAGGCAAGAATACTGGAATGAGTTGCCATTTCCTTCTCCAGGCAATCTTCCTGACCCAGGGATTGAACCCGTTGAATCTCCTGCATTGGCAGGTGGTATGTTTTTTTTGTTTGTTTGTTTGTTTTACCACTGAGCCCCAGAAAAGAAAATATTTTCCCTCAAATTTGGATTCACACTACTTGAAATTGAAAAGCCTATGACATGTTGACACTGAATAAAGAAAAACTTTAATTAGCCTAGGAGTAAAAATGGAAAGAAGAGGCAGAAACATACTTTTGAGAAGTCTCAGGTTAATCTGATTATTTTAGCCACTCCTGAGCCCCCAGCATGGCCAGACATTAGAGCTACAAAGATGCAATGCCATCAAGGAGACTCAGGCGGGGGAGATGGACAGACAAAGTGAGAAGCACCATCAAGAGGGACCTGTGCAATGTTACATGGACTAAGAACGATAGAGGTGCGGCAGAGAAAGGACTTTTCCATCTGGAAGGGAGCAAGTCAGTCAAACAAAGCAAAGGAATAGGTAGATAATCTGGAACAATGGATGCAGTGCATCCTCCCAGCTCACAGAATGCCCGCCTTCCAGGAAGGAGCATCAGTAGCTGCAGGAGCGTGGAGGTGAAAAACAGACCAGCCTGCATGATGATAAAGAGTTCTCAGAATTGCCTAAATCGTGCGACTATATGCTAAGCAGGAGCCTGGTCTCCTACCCCAATCGCATCTTGGGCTCTTCCTCCAGAAACTCTGGGAAGTCTTCGGGCTTCTTTGAATTGCTATAGCAGCTGACTCTTTGTGCTATTTATCTTGCACTCCCACCCCATCAGGGTACCCCCTTTGCCCCCTTGATGAGCAATCTGAGGGAAGGGACTCAGTAAGGGGGTGTCCTGCATTGAACTTCATTATTATTCCATTTGTTGTTGTTGTTGTTGTTGTTGTTTTAGTGCTCCCTGAAGAAAGGAATGGCTACCCACTCCAGTATTCTGGCCTGGAGAATTGTGTGGACTGTGTAGTCTATGGGGTTGCAAAGAGTTGGACACGACTGAGCGACTTTCCCTTTATTTACTTTAGGCTTTCACCATAGATTTAGGCAGCACACTCCTTTTATTTAAACATTACTTTATTTTTTGACCATGTTGTACAGTGTGTGAGATCTTAGTTCCCCAACCAGGGAATCGAATCCTTGCCCACTGCTCTGGAAGCTTGGAGTCTTAATCAACCACTGGACCGCCAAGGAAGTTCCATTGTTATTGCATTCAAACTGACCTGCTCAGTTTGGTTCACTATGGTCTCTATACATAGTGACTTACAGTAGGCATTTTTTTCTGTTTTTATATTTTTATTTTGAAATGTAAAATTTCTAGAAAAGTAGTAAAAGTAGCTCTTGAAACTCCCCTATACTCAGTTTACCTATTGCTACCATTTCACCACATCTGCCTTATTCTTTATACGTACAGGCATTAACATTTTTTCCTAAACCATCTGAGAAAAAAGTTGCAGACATCATGCCCCTTATGTCTTGATCCTTCAATGTGTATTTATGTATTTCCTGTCAACAGGGACATGCTCTCACACAATATAACCATCAAGATCAGAAAATTAACATCGATCCAACATTACCATCTAATTCAGAGATTCCATTCAAATTTCATCTGTTGTGACACAGAAAACAATTTTATGGTTATTAAAGGGGAAAAGTGGGGGGGGGATAAATTAGGAGTTTGGGACTAACATATACACACTAATATATCTAAAATAGATAACCAACAAGGACCTACTATATATCACAGGGACCTATACTCAATATTTTGTATAAACCTATCAGGGAAAAGAATCTGAAAAAAGAAAGAAAGAAAAGCTGATTCACCTTGCTGTACAGCTGAAACTAACACAGCTTTGTACATCAACTATACTTCAATTTTAAAAAATTTCACTTGCTGACCCCTTGATAGATCTAGGTCTTTTATAGTTATCATTTCTCTTTAATTTCCTTCATTTTGGAAAAATGTCTCCATTTTTCCTTCTTTTCATGACATTTCTTGAGGCACATTGTTATTTTACAGAACACCCTGCAGTTTGGGTTTGTCTGGTATTTCCTTGTGATTTATGCATTTGCAGCAAGAATCTCTCAGAAGTAATGCCTTGCTCTTCTTATTGCATCATATCAGGAGGCACATGATGTTAATTTGTCCCGTTACTAATTTTTCTTGTTACATTTGGTGGAATTGATGTTTTATAGGATTCTCTGCTGAGTCATTCCTAAGTGTTTTGTGAAGAAAATGTCTTTCAACTTCTACAGTAAGATAGGACTTTCTTTCTCCTCCATTTATCCCTTTAATTTTTATCATTGTAGATTCATGGATTCCTATTTTATTCAGGTGGGTAAGATCAGTAACTGTCATTTACTAGGATACTCAAATCGTGCCAGACTTGGTTAGTGGGAGCTCATTGAAGGCAAGCCTTGTGTCCTTTTGTTATGTCCTCATCATTCTTTGAGCATCACCTTAGTTTGTAGAACAAGATGTTCCTGTCTCACCTTTTATTTCCCCTACCTCAGCCCTAGAATCAATTGTTTCTCCAGGAAACCTAGGTCCATTAAATGAAGAATAGCATGCAGAAGCTAGATTCTGCAAGCGAGCTATGCTTATTCCTTCTGAGATATCTTTGCTTCTGGCCCTCTCAGCAGATAAAACTAGGAAATATAAGTATATATCTGTCTACATATGTACATGTGTATACATGCATGATATGTGAATACACACACATAAACGTCTATACTCACTTATACCTAATTCCATATCCATGTCTTCCTAAAAGGTATGAGTTCACCTTGATTCCTCCACTCCCAATTTAACACCACAGTATTTATTCTAGCCTTTCCCTTTTCCAAACTTGTAATTCCCTTCAGACAGCAAGTACTTCTCAATGCATTTACTTAATTGTGCAGTCCTCCCTGTGCGTCAAGCTTCCCTGATGGTTCAGTGGTAAAGAATCAGTCTGCCAGTGCAGGAGACATGGGTTCAATCCCTGACCCAGGAAAACCCCCTGGAGAAGGAAATGGCAACCCACGCCAGTATTCTTGCCTGGGAAATCCCACGGACAGAGGAGCTTGGCCGGAGCTAGTCCAAAAGTGTAGGACACAACTCAGCGACTGAACCACACCAACAACCCTGTATGTCACCGGTCCCCCAGCCTCACGAGCCTGAAGTTTGTCCCCTAACTGTGGGCCCCCAGAGCAGGCAAATCTCTTCCCTGCCATGGGGTGACTTGTAATCAACAATGACTTGCATAATCAGAATGCATCATCTTTAAGTGAATTCTGAAGAATCAAAGGTTTACTTTTCCTTGTGTTGCTTAGCAGAGTGAATGTTATTTTCTTCTTTGCCATGGCAGTGACCACTTTCAACGTGGAATTTTTTTTTTTTCCTGTTTGCTCCTCTCTCCTGCTCTCATTACTCACTAATGAGTAATACTCAGTAAAAGGATTAACTGAATCCATTCAAAGATGTGTAGCTTGCTCCAAGCTTCTCCCAGGAAAAACTGTATTATAAATATGATATAGCTGTAAAAAACCAGAGCTGGAGACCAGAGGTCAGGTGATCCCTCCCCACAGCTGCCAGATAGTTGGTTCTTCTAGTACATTCTCAGAGACATAACCCCACATCCTAGGATACACATCTTTAAGCCATCTTCATCTCCCGCCTCTCCTTCCCCCACTCCCATGACAAATTGTAACCTTGGAGGCAGTGAGTTCTCTGCTGCTGCGGCTGCTATGTCAGTTTCTCCTTGATCCGTTTACTGCAGCGGTAGTGACTGTCCCCAACAATGTCCTTACTGTTCTGCACAGCAGGGGAAATCCTTTTCCACGATCTAAATCATCCCGACGCGTTAAATGTTGTTTCCTTACAGAAGCAGATAGTTATACTGCATCACATGTACCAAATGAAGTTAAAAATGTCATTTCTAAACTTACTCTCAACACTCACAATTTATATTGTTAGAGAAAAGGGATAATAAGGGGACCCACAGTCTTTCAGTTCAGAACTGACTTGTTTTAGATGAGCAAGGAGAGCTGCCTGGCAACACAATGCATCCCTGTGCATAAACTATGTTTACAGCCAAGGCTGGAGTAAAGGAACAGATGGCAAGAAAATCGGATTTAAGGAAGGGACAGATGCGCCTGCGTCGGGGAGCTCGGTAAATCTCTTGGCTTCTGGTTTGCATGCAAGGATGAAGTCTAGCTACCCACGGCAGTCACGCCCTAGCTCACTGCTGCCTTTGACTGTTTGCATCTTATCTCTGAGAATGGTTAATACAGCCCATTACCAGCGTTTATCTCATCCCTCCCACGGGGAATGTGTTTTCCCAGGGCTTTGTATGTTCCCTGTCCTTTTATGGAAAGTAGTTTCTTCATCACCCATGTGATTGTATATGTAAAATTTCAAGAATATTTAAGCTGCTAACCCCACTAGTCTATAGAAGCTGGGATTATATTTCTATGATCTTAGAAATATTTCCAATGAGCACATATAATAAGGAAAAATTAGCATAAACATTTATGATTAACACATTAACAAGCACACTCCTGCCCCCCACTCTGCCCCCTCCCCCCGCCCCACCCCGGCCAT
>SJYA01002524.1:242191-275938 GCA_006410615.1 Neotragus moschatus
TCTCCGTGAAGGCAAAGCAATTTTAAGATGCTAAATTCTGTAGCATATAAAATAGCTATTATAAATGTTATATTAAGGTTGCTTAGGCCTACTTCCCCCTCCCTCCCAAAGGAAACTGTAAGCTGTACTCCAGTTAAGACTTACATTTGCTGCTTTTAGGGAGGTAATGGGGAAGAACATATGCTTTCTATCCCAGTGATCTATGGCTGGGTTTAAATACATTTGTGTTATTTAACCTAATTCTATCTCAGTGATGTATGGTTGGATTTAATAGCCCCAATTGTTCAATACCGGGATCAAGTTATAAACATAAAGTTATATTTTTATTCCAGAATGGCCCCCTCTATGTTTACAGCAACCCTAGGACCTTCACAGCTACCCTACAAAGTCGCCTTCCTAAAGAAACATGCACCATAACAAGAAGCCCACACTCACGCCTGCGTGTTGGCAATTCGTCACTTCTCAGCAGCATCAAGTTCTGTAAAAGTCACCCTTTTAGATTCATCCTGAGAGAAAGATGGAACTACTTAACGAAAAATACTATATATTATAGGAAGAGTTTCTCACAAAATAGCCACGAGTTTAAAAAAAAAAATCAAAGTATCTTGGAACTCCTCTGGGTGTCCAGTGGTTGATAATCCATTTTGCAACACAGGGGACACAGGTTTTATCCCTGGTCGGGGAACTAAGATCCCACATGCCACAACGAGAGAGCCCACGTGCTGCAAAGAAGGATTCTGCAGGACGCAGCTAAGACTCGAGGCAGCCAAACAGTTAGATGAATTAATTGAAATTTTCTAAAACATCGAAGTATCTTACAGAATTGAGTGCCGAGCACCCTCACAGGTGGTTTCAGTGGTGTCATCAGAACTGGTTTGACTCAACTCTTGCCTCATGTATGTGCAAGGCCAGCTGCAGTTCATGGGCACGAGCATGATTCTGTCAGATGACCCACAGGTTCCCCGTCACATAAACGCCCCAGGAGTGCCCCACCAGCACCCTCAGTGCCTAGCACGCCTACAGTTGCTCTCTGTTACTTCTAGTCGGCTCTGAGATCCGGTGTGATCCCTTCCCCAATTTCTGGAAAGGCAATGTTGGGATCAGAGGCCTGTGGCTTGCTGGTACCCCCAGTCTCTCACAGAGCATAGGTTCTGGCCTGTATTGATGTGGCTTCCTCAACCCTTGGGACATGGAGGGGGTGCCCCAAGCCTGGTAAAATGGAAGCCTGGCTGAGGCTGCCTTAGAGACAGTTTTCCACTTGTGCTTTAAGTGAGCCATGGCCTTTTACTTTACATACAATCTGCGTCTGCCACCGCCTCTGATTCTCTGGCTCCAATGCACGACAGTAGCCAAGCCAAGGAAAAAGCCACTACCAAGAAATCCGGGAAAAAATCCATTACGGACACCAATTCACAACCACCAGCCAGGAGGCAATTTATTATGCCTCTGTTTTGGCACCCTTGTTTGTGGCTGATACAAATATACACTCTCCTCAGTTCTATGGGGCTCAAAGTTTTGTTAGCATGGGATAACACTTGAGGACATAGGAGACTTGAGGGCATGAAACTGAGTAAAATAAGTCAGGAAGACAAAGGCAAATCATATGATCTCACTGATATGTGAACTCTGGACAAATAAACAAAACCTGAACATAAAGATTCAGAGAACAAGGACTTTGCTGGTGGTCCAGTGACTAAGACCCACACTCCCAGTGCTGGTGGCCCAGGTTCGATGCCTGTTCAGGCAACCAGATCCCACATGCCGCGACCAAGATCCTGCACACAGCAACTAAGGGGGCTTCCCTGGTGGCTCAGCGGTCAAGAATCCACCTGCAATGCAGGAGACCCAGGTTCCATCCCTGGGTCGAGAAGATAGCGTGGAGAGAGGATAGGCTACCCACTCCAGTATTCTTGCTTGTAAATTGCGCGGGCAGAGGAGGCTGGCGGACTGCAGTCCCTGGGGTCACAAACAGGTGGACATGGCTGAGCGACTAAAGAACAACAACAAACTGCAACTAACGTTCCTGTGTGCCACAACTAAGGCACAGTGCAGCCAAAGAAACAGATAAATAGAGTGAACAAATACTTTTTTAAAATTCAGAGCACAGACTGGTGGTTGTGGCATTGAGAATAGGTGACCCGGGTGAAGGAGGTTAAAAGAGACTGACTTGCCTCACCTCAGTCACTGAGGTTTACTGGGTCCCAGGTGGGCATAGGAGCAACAGGCTCCACATGCAAAGCTGATGACAATGGATTTTTAGAATAAGTTCCTAAGCAGTCTTTTATTTTTCTCTCTCTATTTATGCAAGCCCCCTTTCCACTCATTTTAATTATCCTAGAGCTTTAATTATGACCTATAAACTGCAAGTCTGTGTATCTATAGCCCCAAGCTTTCTCTTGAATACTAGGTTTAAATTTCCATTGGCCAGCAAATATTTCTCCCTTTATATGCTCTAGATATTTTTGAAACATGTTTAAAATACAATAATGAAAACTTATTTCATCCTAGAACATTTGAAAATAAAGGCTACTCTTTGAGGCCCACTTTGAGGTCAAGTAAAAGGCTAGTTTGACCGAAATGTGGAATCCACTCGGGAAAGAAAAATTTTGTTTAAATTTCTTATAAAGTTTAAAAAAGAATCTGTTGCTAGTGGCTGAACAACCTGTCACACCAAGACCCGAAAGCAGTTAGAGTCCACAATCTACACATTTAAGACAAATGTCATCACTTCTGCTGAAGATGTGAACAAATATTCAAATATTTCATCGTCATTTAGTGAATATTTGCTTTGCTTCCCCAAGACAAGGATGGCTCTGAAAAGGCTGTATCTGACAACTGTTGGTGCTCACTACCTGCAGATTTTATTCTCTACTGCTTCTCAAACAATAGTGGTGAAAATTCTAACTTGAGAATCGGATTTATTACATCCACCCAGGATTCAAATCTATAGTCATAATCAGGCTTCCGTTCAAAGTTTATTTATTTATTTTTTTAATATGTGTTTATTTGGCTGTACCCAAACTTAGTTGCAACTCGTGGGATCTTCAGTCTTCATCACAGCATGCCACGAAAACTCTTAGCTGCATGCAGCATGTGGAATCTAGTTCCCTGACCAGGGAAAGAACCCTGGCTCCGTGCACCGGGAGCTCAGAGCCTTAGCCACTGGACCACCAGAGGTCCAACACTTCAAAGTTTATTGTAAGACTACAGTTGTTGTTCGACACTAAGCTGTGTCCAACTCTTTGTGACCCCATGGACTGCAGCAGGCCAGGCTTCCCTGTCCTTCACTGTCTTCTAGAGTTTGCTCAAATTTATGTCCATGAAGTGGGTGATGCTATCGAACCATCTCATCCTGTTGCCCTCTTCTCTTTTTCCTTCAGTCTTACCCAGCATCAGGGTCTTTTCCAATAAACTGGCTCTTCGCATCACGTGGCCAAAGTATTGGAGCTTTAGCATCGGTCTTTCCAATGAATATTCAGGGCTTATTTCCTTTAGGATTGATTGGTTTGATCTCCTTGCAGTTCAAGGGACTCTCAAGAGTCTTCTCCAGCACTACAGTTCAAAAGCATCAATTCTTCAGTGCTCAGTCTTCTCTTTATGGTCCAAATCTCACATCCGTATGTGACTACTGGAAAACCCATAGCTTTGACTGTATAGACTTTTGTCAGCAAAGTGATGTCTCTGCTTTTTAATACACTGTCTAGGTATGTCATAGCTTTTCTTCCAAGAGCAAGTGTCTTTTAATTTCATGGCTGCAATCACCATCCACAGTGATTTTGGAGCCCAAGAAAATAAAATCTGTCACAGTTTCCACTTTTTCACTATCTATTTGCCTTGAAGTGTTGGACCAGATGCCATGGTCTTAGTTTTTTGAATGTTGAGTTTTAAGCCAGCTTTTTCACTCTCCTTTTTCACCCTCACAAGAGGTTCTTTAGTTCCTCTTCACATTCTGCCATTAGAGTGGTATTACCTGCATGTAGAAGTTGTTGATATTTCTCCNGGCAAAAACCACTACAATATTGTAAAGTAATTAGCCTCCAATTAAAATAAATAAATTAATTTTTAAAAATAAAGGAACAAAAGAGAAAAAAGAGAAACTAGGTTGAAGAGTCCATTTATGATAATGATTTTGATCACGAAAATAAATTTTTTTAGGTGTATCTTATTTTTTCAGTTATATTTTATTAGAGTATAGTTGCTTTACAATGTTGTGTTAGTTTCTACTGTATAGCAAAATGAATCAGCCACGCATAAATCCCCTCCCTTAAAATAAACGTTAAGAAAACATATGTACCAGAAAGCCTTTGTATACATAAAAAGTAAGGCAAGAAAGAGTACATGAGTGAATGGATGGATGTTTTCTTGTCCATAAGCCTTAGAATCACTGTTGTCCACTTTTAGTTTATTCCGACTCATACCAAATAGATAAATAAAGTGAATGGTTTTTCAAATCAAAATAGCGGTTTCAGTCATTACAATTGCTAGTTTATTTATAGTAAATCAATATATCATCTCATCATGCTGTGCAGCATAATTGGCAAGTATTATATTGTTGAATCCATGACCCAGTTTCCTGAAGACATCTGTTTTCTAAAAGGATTTTTTGTTAAACTGAGATTCAAAGGCACTACTCAAGTAAAGTTGCCAGATAAAATACAGGACACTCAGCTAAATGTGAATTTCAGATAAACAGCAAATAATTTTTCAGTATCTCAGACATATTACATGAAGCAGACTTATACTAAAAGTTATCAATTGTTTTTCTGAAATTCAGATTTACTTTAGCATCTTATATGTTTTTTCTTTTTCCTCTCTATATGCATTTTTTTTTCAAATCTGACAACATCATACCTAAGATGTAAACCTTAGAAGTCCATCCCAGTTCCCACCCCGCCACCCCTGTTCTCCCTCTCCACCTTCCAGCCCATTTATGTTTCTCTTTCTTTGTTTCTTTTCAGATGAAAGGCTCAGATTGCAGTCCTCCCTAGTGTAATGGCCTCATTTCAGCTCCAAATTGTTTTTTATTTTTTCCCCTTTGACAATATCCAACAGGTGTGTAACCATAGTGATTTCTGTTGTGGGATTAAAAAATGTGTATAGGATAAACTACTGGGAAAATAGACTTAAACAACTTAACTGATGACTAAGAGTTTAACAGGTGCAAACTGGTGAAACCAGTCTTACCGTACAAGTGATGCAAACTGGAGGGTCAGTCTGGGTGGAGGTTTGTGATAGTAATATACAACTCCCTGTCAACAGAAATGANCTGTTGTGGGATTAAAAAATGTGTATAGGATAAACTACTGGGAAAATAGACTTAAACAACTTAACTGATGACTAAGAGTTTAACAGGTGCAAACTGGTGAAACCAGTCTTACCGTACAAGTGATGCAAACTGGAGGGTCAGTCTGGGTGGAGGTTTGTGATAGTAATATACAACTCCCTGTCAACAGAAATGAATTTACTGGATGTTGTCACCTGTGACCTTAAGGCCTTCTATATTCACTATCTTTCCTTTTTTTTTTTTTCATCCAAGAACTAGATTCCTTTTCTTTTTTTAATTCTTCTGTGACTCCATTTCCCTTTCATCTCATAAGCTCTTGAGAACATCTGCAAAAGTCGTCAGAGAGCACTCCGTGGATTGATTTTTCTAGGGTTCTGGGCCATCTCCTACCTCAAAAGGCTTTCTTTTTACTAGCCTGAGAAGTGCAAACACAACCCGTTCCCACCAGCTCCTGCAGCATGGAGTCATTCATACTCTTGAGCTGGCCATATGATTGATTTGTTTCATTATTGTTTATGGATCTGTGTAGGCAAATGTGTAGAATTATAAAGACAGCGGGAAAAGACGAATTATTCTTGTTGAGAGCAAGCTACATCAGTGTCCATGGCATGAGGCTTGTTAAGTAGTAATTATCAATGTATCAGACAACACAAGCTGGTTCAGTGTAAAATTATGTGCTTTACCTCTCTGGAAATGATGATAAACTATGCAGTAAGCTGTTACCTACATTTAACAAAATACTACTCAGAATAGTCTGTGAGACCGTAATAAATTTACTTAAACATGGATACTGACATTAAAAATGGCTTAATAGAGCAAATTTTAAGATGACCATGAATTTCAAAGAACAGACCTGAGATCCCATGAACCTTGGGTTCTCAAAATTCTATATACATAAGAATGTTCCAGAGAGTTTTCTAAATACAGACCATTCTTGTGTCCTATTGCCAGATATTCTGTTTCACTGGGCATGTAACATGAATTAGGAACCAGACAAATCTGCCACTTTATCATATGAAATTCTCTCATGTCTGTTTCCCCATTTCCTGTAAAATGGGGATGATGTCCCCTATTCATGGAGTTGTGAGGATTCAGAGTTACTATGTAAAGCACTGAGTAGACCACCCATATATGTTAGCAATTAAAAAAAAAAAAAAAAAAGCCAGTACTCCAGGTGATGTTGGCAGTCAGCACTCCTAAACACAGTAGCGTGGCCTCAGGCAAGCTATGGATCCAGTGTGGGCTGTGCGTAAATTAGTTAATCTCTCTGTGTATCAGTTTATTGCCAGTAAAATACATGTGAGAATTAACTCACTGATCCAGTCCTTGAGAAAGGAAGTAGCTATATTTCCCCCAACAGCCTGGTAGTGTTTACTCAGCACTGTGAGAACGTTTGGAACAGTAAGAAATCTGTAGTAAACAAGGACCATGCCAAGACTGTAGGCACCAATAAATTGCTTTGGATCTTTACCTTCACTCTTGTGGAGAGCAGTCACAAAAAGTTCGCAGACTTGGTTGTCATGACAAGTCCAGCACACAGGAAACTACAAGCCTACCACTCAATTCCATAGATGTGTTTGGATATGTGGGAAAGCTCAGTGACCACAAACTGAGTCTCCTTTCTGGCTCCTTCTCCGTGACCTCTAAATGCTGGTGGGCCCCAGGGCTCTGGCCTCTTCTCAAGCTATACTGTCTTCCTAGGTGATGTTGTCTAGTCCCCTGGCTTTTTATAAATCTAGCCTGACCTTTCATTGGGTTTCAGACTTATATACATCCAACTGTCTGCCCAACATCTACGCTTGGATGCTTAAAGTTATCTCAAACTTAATACGTCTAAAAGTGAACTCTCGTTTTTAACTTCAGCATCTCCCCTGCCCACACAAATCTATTCCTTTCCTCCCCAGGCTTTCCCTACCTGTTAAGTTCTCAGACTTAACATTGAAAAGTTACCCTTGATTCTTCTCTCCCTTAAAGCCCTACAGTTTCTCACCTCTACATCCTCATCTTCTGCTTCACTCTGCCTCACATTAACCTTTTTGCTCTTCTAGAACGTTCCTCATCTTTCTAGAACAACAGTCTCCAACCTTTTTGGCACCAGGGACTGGTTTCGTGGAAGCCAATTTTTCTGCAGACTGGGGTTGGGGAATGGTTTCAGGATGATTCAAGCATATTACATTTATTGCGTACTTTATTCTATTATTATTACACTGTGATAGATAATGAAATAATTATACAACTCACCATAATACAGAATCTGTGGGAGCCCTGAGCTTGTTTTCCTGCAACTAGATGGCACCATCTGGGGATGATGGGAGATAGTGCCAGCCTTTCCCCAGTGATAGCATAACTGCCTCAGCTCCATATCATATCACCAGGCATTGGAGTCTCAGAAGGAGCTCCCAACCTAGATCCCCCACATGCGCAGTTCACAGTAGGGTTCACGCTTCTATGAGAATCTAATGCTGCTACTCATCTGACCAGAGGCGGAGCTCAGGCGTAACTCAAGCAATGGGGCACGCCTGTAAATACACATGAAGCTTCTCTCGCTTGCCTGCTGCTCACCTCCTGCTGTGCAGCCCAGTTCCTAAGAGGCCATGAACCAGTACTGGCCCATGGCCCAGGGGCTGGGGACTCCTATTCTAGAACACTTCTGTCTCCAGGACTTCACTTTCTATTCCCTCTACCAGGAGCACTCTTCTCTCTGGTTGGCTCATGACTGACTCTTTCTCATAATTCAAGTCTCTGCTTAAATATCACCTCTTCAAAGAGGCCTTCCCTGACCACTGAATGAAAAACAGCCTCCACTCCTGCAATCACCTTCTAGCCCTTGTCATTTGGTCGCTAAGTCGTGCCTGATATTTTCATGACCCCATGGTTTGTAGCCTGCCAGCCTCCTCTATCCATGGAATTCTCCCACCAAGTATATTGGAGTGGGTTGCCATTATCCTGCCTTTTTATTTTTTTTTCTCATACTACTTGTCTCAATATAAAGTTACACTACTCATTTGTCTTGCTTGCTTAATGTAAGCAAGAATAAGAATAATTCTACAAGAATAATTCTACACTAGAATAAGTGTAGAAGAAATGCTAAGTGGATAAAGACCTTGTCTTACTGTATCCTGAGCTCTAGGATGGTGATAACTCATGGTGGTTCTTAGAAAGTCTTTATTGTAAGAATGAATGAATGAGTGGATTTTGGTTATTAATAATAAAGGAGTTTTGGGAACCAGGAGAATAGTGAGTTTTAGAACATTAAAAAAAAATAGATTCTGTTTGGGCTTTGAAGGGCTAGAGAGATTTGGATAGGTGGAAAAAAAAAAAAAGAAGAAAGGGCTTAGCAGGTGGGAAAGAGCACAAGCAAAACCCAAATATGACCACAGTATTTGTGGGGCAATGAAAATAAACCAGCCTTATAGAGACAGCAAATACAGAAAGAGACTGACGTTGAATAAGTAGGAGGGGTCAGACCAGAGCTGAATGTGTCATAGAGAGGAGTCACTTGATGGGAACATGACCTCTTCCAAGGGGGTGGCAAGCTGTCAGTAACAGGTGTGGCATCATGTAAAACTGAAACTGGGAGGAAAGGGGAGTTCTGCCACCAGCACAACATTCAGCCAAAGCCTTAGGAAAAGATAAAGGGCTCGACAATCATATTTCTCCCATAGCTTGAGTAAAAATCCCAGGAAGAATCTTTTTTTTAAATTTTTTTTTTTTTTTGCTCTTTGCTCTTGAGACATTCAGAAACTTGAGGTCACAGCAGAATCTGAGAATGGGCCAAGCCAAGAGTACCTCACATTACTCAGTGGTTAGGGAGTCATTAATTGATGCTCTAGAAACCAGGAAGTATCGGATCTTGTGTGAAAGCATGGGAATGAGGGCCATTCTGAAAACACATCAGCGATATCGTTGGGAAAATGTCAGATCTTTAATGACCAACAGAAATTCAAGCAAATGTTTCTGTAATGTTGCTGTAGCTAAAACCACTATTTGTTATGATTCAAAGTAATACTGGCTAGCTTTGCTCTAAAGATGCGTACTTCGGCCTTTTGAGAAATCATATTTACTCCAGATGTTGTGTAACAGAGGAGAACTGATTCACTGAGAAAAAGCTGGAAATGACCTAGATGAGTACAGGAAAACCCAAGGGACCCAGGCAGTTTTCTATTAAGATCAAGCAACTAATTAGATTGTAAAACGTGTTATAGTTCCCTGACTTCCACCTCCCCTCAAAGATATGAAAGGCACATTATGTAGCACCAAAGACCACTTTAAAGGATGTTTTAGGATTTGCTTTATTCACAAGCCTACAACTGGACCACTTATCGCACGTTAAGAAAAAAATCCCTCCCTTGTGCCTCTACTGTGTAGACACCACAGCATCACAAGGGCGGTGCAAACACTGTGTTTGTGCCCCCCACTTCCTGGTTCAGCCTCAGTGTCCCCGTTGTCTTCTGATGCACTAGAAGAGTGAGTCACATCTAGTGGGCGTTACATCCCTGGATACTCATCTCTCTGCTGGTGCTTCCCCTATTTTAGCTCAGTAAACCCTCACATGTAAAGGCAGTAGGTAACATCACACCCGTGTTACATATTAAAAGGATACACCTCAGAGAATATTTTGTGTCCATGGTCTATTTATTTTGGATAAGGAATATATTAACTCTTGGAGCTCCCATTTCTGGACTCCAAACCTTTGGATTAAGAATAACTCTGTAGGGAACTTCCCTGGTGGTCCAGCTGCTCCCAAAGCAGGGGGTGTGGGTTTGATCCCTGATGGGGAAACTAGATCCTACATGCTGCAATAAATAAATAAATATCTTTTTAAAAAGATATTTATCTTAAAAAAAAAAAGAGCTCTGCCTTTGGCACTCTTTGAAACAAAATTGCTGAATAACTTAGAAATGGATAGATTTCACTTATATTAAGCAAAATCCAAGAAAATAAAAGCTTGAAACAGCAAAAGAATAGGGTCAAAGAAAAAAAAATCCCTTCTTCCTACAGACAAAGGCCACATCATCTTTATCACTATATCCTCAGTGCTTAAAGAGAAAATCAAGATGGATCTGTGGGGAACAAATAAATTCACACGATAGCTTTGGGTGTTTACAATACACAGTCCAGACTGGATGTCTCCTCAAAAGTCACTCTGCTTCCAAGCAGTTTCCCATCCAAAGCAAGCACCAAAAGGACCTGGCCTACCTCCCTAAGGCGTAAAACAAGCATTACAGTTGGACAGTTAGAACAACAAAGAGTGTCTAAGATAAAATAAACTTGACCCACATTGCCCACTTGCCATTCTTTCTTTCCTTCCTCCCTCCCACCCTTCCTTTCTCTCTATTTCCTCTTTTTTGTAAAAAAAAAAAAAAAAAAAAAAACAGAGACATGTTGGGAGGAGAATTCCTGGATGTTTCCCACAAGCAGGTGGTAATGTTCTCCTATTCTCATTTTATGGACTCTAGACAGAGAAGGGGGCGGTGGAAGAGAGAATGATAGAATCAAAATTAGATAAAGCACATCTGGCCAATCAGTAATCCTCCAATTCTAACGACTCTCGAAAGCTACAGTATTTGCAAGGATTATTTACCATTATCACTATACTATCCTTACAATCAAGGAGTAGGCCAGGAAGAAATTTCATCTGCACTTGTTCTTTCAACACGTTTGGTCAGTACTGAGCATGTCAGGCTTTGGGTTAGTTGCATGTTTTATAGAGAGGACCATCTTACAGAGATGGACAAAACAAAATGCTTGGTGTCAGCTAGCTCATAACCAAGACAACCCTGGCAGCAGTGACCACGCAAGTTGGTCAATGCTGGGACAGCGGCATGCCCAGGATACTAGGGAAGTCTTGGAGTGTGGTCAGAACAGGTCCCAAGGCCAGGTGACACTAAAGCTGTGTTCAGAAAGAGCAGTAGAATTTAGACACAACCAAAGAAGCAAAGGAAGTGATGTGTAGCAGGAGTAAAAGTCATTGAAATATGACAGCTCCTGAGCTGTTTGGGAACCAGATTTAGTTGGTATCTCTAGAATGTGAGAGGGGGCTGAGGATCAGCAACTGAGCCTGAAGAAGCAGCAGGGGCAAATCAAGAAAGACTCTAACGCTCATGATTGGACGTTAAACTGAAAGCAGTGGGGAACCATGGAAGGATTTCCAGCCAGAAACAAAAATGCCATATTAGAACTTTTGGATATTCATTTGATTAGCAATGTAATACACAGACTTGGGAATCATGGAAGAAGACTGGAGACAAGAAGACTCATTAGCAAAGGATGGCAAGAAACAAGCCAAGGACTGCCAGTGAGGACGGAGAGGAGGAGGCCAACTGGTCAGTTGGGCGTGAAGAATGAGTGGAGAAGGAGATGCCATAGAGAACTCCAGGGCTTCTGATTTGACTTACCAGGTAGATGCTGATATCACACAACACGCAATGTAGGGAAAGGGCACAGTTTGAGGAGGAAGACGATATGGGCAATGCTGAATAGGTTGAGTTTGACATGCCCAGCTGGCAGTTGGATAGCCATTTCTGGAGCTCAGAAACCAGTTTTATCCTGGAGATATGAATCCGCACATGGGTGATCGCTGAAGCTCTAGGTTTAAGTTCTACTAGATCAATGGCTTACAGACAGTTTTTCTATAGCCCACAGTAGAAATACATTTAAAATCACAATCCTGTGGGCACATGCACACACAGATAAAAATCCACTAAACAGTGCTGGCTATTGCAAAGTGATGGACTCTAATAATTTCCTCTCTCATTTGATTTTTTTTTAATGCAGGTTAAGTGCATACTAAGTGGGTGCAAACTTTAGGTTAAAACACATAGTCCTAGACTGTAAACTTCTTGTGGCAGGGACCACATCTTACACAGTTTGGATTCCCCAAAGTATCTGTTATTAATGTAAGTCTTTTCACATAATTTTTGTGGGAGGAAAGGAGGGAAGAAGGGTTTTCTGATAATTTTCTCCAAAACTACAATGACATCTTGTCTCTTCAATTCTCCTGAGCTTTTATATACAGTTTCCATTTTTTCCCACACATTTCCAAGATGAATCAAGAATGAATCACTAGAGAGTTCCCCAGAGGTCCAGTGGTTAGGACTCAGCGCCTTCCCTGCTGTGGCCCTGGGTTCAGTCCCTGGTCAGGGAACTAAGATCCTGTAAGCCACGCAGTAAAAAGAAAAAAAAAAAAATCATTAGTGCCTAGGATGAGAGCTGCTTTTTCTCCCCACAGCACCCCCAATACCAACTCCCCCAACCACAACAAGCATTACAGCATGGAGTGTTAAGCTGGACTGAACTGGCAGAGCAATGTGCTCACATGTCCTGGCTGCAGCTCTTTCTGTGCAAATATTGTCATGCTCTATTCGACATGACGCATCACAGCTGCCTGGAACCAAAGGAAGACAGCAGTGGCAGCCAGCACACACAGAGAAGAGGAAGTGGAAACCAGGAGGAAACAGAAGCTATGAGCAAGCTGAAGGCAAGAGGAAGAGAGGACAGGACAGGTTGCCGAAATTAGTTGGCGGGGACAGGAGTGGTTGATAAAGAAGCAGAGAGTAGTTGAGCAACCATAACAAAGCCCTAGAAAAGGGCGCTGTGGCCAACTTCTGCTCACAGGGGCAAGATACCCAATTAAGCTACCTTTCACTCCTCTGAGAACATTTCAGGCTCTGTGACGGCTGGCTTTTCATAGATTTATCTTACTCTATGAGGCCTAGCCATCATAAATAAAATCCCCCTCCCTTACTTTTGATGAATTTTTAAAATTCTTAAATTGTAGAAAAGTTGAAAGACTAATAGAGAGAACTCATACTCTTTACCTAGATTCATCAGCTTTTAACATTTCGTCACATTTCCTTTTGTCTTGGTTTTTTTCTCTGAAGCATTTGAGAATAGGATGCATATATCATACTCCTTTGCTCAATATTTCAGTGTGTATTGCCATAGAACAAAGATGTTTTCTTCTACAACCACAGTACAGGCACATTCGGGAAATTTTACACTGATGTACTGCTTTGAAAGTCTGTGTTTCTACTCCAGTGCTCATTGCAGCATTTTTCAAAATAGCCAAAAGGTAGAAACAACTGAAATATCCATCAGGAGATGAATGGACAAGCAAAATGTGGTATATACATACCATGGGATATTATTCAGTCTTAGAAAGGACTGACATTCTAATGTATGCTGCTGCTGCTGCTGCTGCTGCTGCTAAGTCACTTCAGTTGTGTCCGACTCTCTGCGNATAGCCAAAAGGTAGAAACAACTGAAATATCCATCAGGAGATGAATGGACAAGCAAAATGTGGTATATACATACCATGGGATATTATTCAGTCTTAGAAAGGACTGACATTCTAATGTATGCTGCTGCTGCTGCTGCTGCTGCTGCTAAGTCACTTCAGTTGTGTCCGACTCTCTGCGACCCCATCCCTGGGATTCTCCAGGCAAGAACACTGGAGTGGGTTGCCATTTCCTTCTCCAATGCGTGAAAGTGAAAAGTGAAAGGGAAGTCGCTCAGTCGTGTCTGACTGTTAGCAACCTCATGGACTGCAGCCTACCAGGCTTCTCCGTCCATGGGATTTTCTAGGCAAGAGTACTGGAGTGGGATGCCATACAACATAAATAAACCTTGAAAACATGATGCTAAGTGAAATAAGCCAGACACAAAGGACAAATGTCGTATGATTCCACTTATATGAGGTACCTAGAATAGGCACAGTCACAGAGATAGGAAGTAGAATGGTGGTTACCAGAGGCTGGGAGAAGGGGAAAATGGGCAGCTACTGTTTGGTGGATTATATGAGGTACCTAGAATAGGCACAGTCACAGAGATAGGAAGTAGAATGGTGGTTACCAGAGGCTGGGAGAAGGGGAAAATGGGCAGCTACTGTTTGGTGGATTTGGAGTTACTATTTGGAAAGATGAAAACATTCTGGAGATGGATAGTGAGGATGATTGTATAGCATTGTGAACATATTTAATGCCACTGAACTATACACCAAAAAAGTTTAAATGGTGATTTTATATTTTATCTCAATTTTTTAAAAATTTCAAATTCTGTGTTGTACCAATAATGCCTTATATTGCATTTTTCCCTCCAGTTCAGGTTCACCCATTGCACATGTAGCATTTAACTATTATGCCTCCTTATGAAGGTGATAAATTCATTCCTGTTTGCCTGGACTCTTCCCATCTTAACCTTGCAAATGCTGGATCCTGGGAAACCACTCAGTCCCAGACACACAGGGATGGTTGGTCGCCCTACTCTTGAGTCTCCTTTGATCTGTAACTGTTCCTCAGCCTTTGTCTTTCTTTGCCATTTTTAAAGAAATTGGTTCAGTTATTTCATAGAATATTTGATTCTCCCTAATGTTTTCCCGGGTTATGCATTTCTGGTTGGGGCACCGCTTTAGTAATGCTGCATCCTTTCAGAGTACCTCAGAGTCACAAGTGTCCCTTTTCCCTGCACTGGCATCTCAATTTTGATCATGGGCAAGGTGTGGTCCAGTTTCACAGTCACGGACTTACTACTTTCTTCCCTGTACATTCTTTTTTTTCTTCAGTGTTATTGAGCTGTAATCGATATATGGGCTTCCCGGGTGGCTCAGCAGTAAGGAATCCGTCTGCTAATGCAGGAGACGTGGGTTCAATTCCTGAGCTGGAAAAAGCCTCTGGAGCAGGAAATGGCCACCTTCTCCATTATTCTTGCTTGGAAAATTCCATGGGCAGAGGAGTCTGGTGGGCTACATTCCATGGGGTCAAAAGGAGGTGGATAGAACTGAGTGACTAAGCTACACACGCAATTGACATACAGCACTGTTTAAATTTAAGGTACACAGCATCATGATGTGACTGTGGTGACCACAGATGATGACCACAGAAAGTTTAAAGAACATGTATCAGTCGCTCAGTCGTGTCTGACTCTTTGCAACCCCATGATTCTCAGCACACCAGGCCTCCCTGTCCATCACCAACTCCCGGAGTTCACTCAAACTCATGTCCACCAAGTCGGTGATGCCATCCAGCCATCTCATCCNTTCCTATTTGGAACCAGTCTGTTGTTCCATGTCCAGTTCTAACTGTTGCTTCCTCACCTGCATATAGGTTTCTCAGGAGGCAGGTCAGGTGGTCTGGTATTCCCATCTCTTTCAGAATTTTCCACAGTTTATTGTGATCCACACAGTTAAAATTAAAGAAAAAAAAATATTTTTTTCCTTGTGGTGAGAAAGATTAGGATTTACTCTCCTAATAACTTTCATGTATAACACATAGCAGTGGTTGTTATATTTATCATGTCATACATTATATCCCTAGTGCTGATTTATCTTACATTTGGAACTTTATAGTTTTTGAATGTCTTCATTCAATTCTACTCCCAAGCCTCCATGTCTGGTAAACACTAATCTCTTTTTCCATGAGTCTGATTGGTTGTTTTGAAGAATAATTGACCTACAACACTATGTTCATTCCTGGGACACAGGATAGTGTATTTGTATACATTTTCCTATTCTAGATATTTCTATGTATTTCAAAATGATCACCATGATAAGGCTAGCTACCACTCTTCCAATATATTTTTAAAATAAACATTTATTATGGTATGCAAATATTCCTCACAACCTGAAAGAGCCTGTTAATCGCTCAGTTGTTCTGACTCTTTGCCACCTCCACGGACTGCAGCCTGCTCCTCTGTTCATGGAATTCTCCAGGCAAGAATTGCCATTTCCTCTTCCAAGGGATCTTCCCAACCCAGGGATCAAACCTGGGTCTCTTGCATTCCAGGCAGTTTCTTTACCATCTGAACTACCAAGTAAGCCCTGAAAACCCTGCNTTCTGACTCTTTGCCACCTCCACGGACTGCAGCCTGCTCCTCTGTTCATGGAATTCTCCAGGCAAGAATTGCCATTTCCTCTTCCAAGGGATCTTCCCAACCCAGGGATCAAACCTGGGTCTCTTGCATTCCAGGCAGTTTCTTTACCATCTGAACTACCAAGTAAGCCCTGAAAACCCTGCTGCTGCTGCTGCTGCTAAGTCGCTTCAGTCGTGTCCAACTCTGTGTGACCCCATAGACGGCAGCCCACCAGGCTCCCCTGTCCCTGGGATTCTCTAGGCAAGAACACTGGAGTGGGTTGCCATCTCCTTCTCCAATGCATGAAAGTGAAAAGTGAAAGTGCAGTCGCTCAGTCATGTCTGACTCTTAGCAACCCCATGGACTGCTGCCTACCAGGCTCCTCCATCCATGGGATTTTCCAGGCAAGAGTACTGGAGTTAGGTGCCATTGCCTCCTCCGGAAAACCCTGACGAGAAGCTAAACATTTGATAGGAAGCATCTGACAGCATCCTTGCATTTGACAGAAGCAAGCATTTTAGGATCCCCTTTCCACTGTCATCACAGGACACAATAAACCACTTTATTCCCACTCCTTCCCTCTATGGCCACTATGAGCTTTTTTTATTTGTCTTCATATAATTGTATTTAGTTACTTCTGGCTGTGCTGGATCTTCGCTGCTGCTCTAAGGCTTTCTCTAGTCGCAGTGAGTTGCGGCCACAGTCTAGTTGCAGTGTGCACGCTTCTCACTGCAGTGGCTTCTCCTGTTGCAGAGCAGGGGCTCTAGTTTTGTGAACTTCAGTAGTTGTGGCAAGAAGGCCCTAGAGTACGTGGGCTCAGTAGGTGTGGCACATGGACTTAGTTGCCTCTGGGCATGTGGGATCTTAGTTCCCTGACCAGGGATGGAACCCATGTCCCCTGCATTGGCAGGTGGGTTCCTAACCATTGGACCACCAGGGAAGTCCCACTGAGAAGAAAGACTTTTCAAAATTCAAATACTTCTTTCTATACAATTCCCTCTTTTTAAAAAATTCTTGGCTTGACTGGTAAAGAGTGCATGTCCTCCTGTTTGAATTTGGTGCCTTGATTCTCATTCTTAAAGGGAAGAGTGTTTTCTTGGGAAAAGCACAATATTTATGTGTAGCAGAGACCTCTACCCTTTTTCACTGACAGCCCCAACTGCCTTCAGAATTTGTTGTATATTTATTTAGTAAGTGATCAGTTCAGATGAACACATCTTCTTTATGAATTACCCAATCGGGTAAACAGTGAACTCTTTAGAAGCACTAGCAATCACCAGAGGCAGGGCTTTGTGGGGAAAGAGGTGGATGAGCAAAGGTTTCAGAGCTGTTTGAAGGACACAGAAGCCTTCAGCACCTGGGAGCACTGTGGCCTGGAATTCAATCATAGCCCTTATCACAGGCCAACGCCACAGAATCTATTTATCTATTATGTTTTCTGCTCGTTCTCTACCTCTGTGTGCTAAAATGAAGAAACCCTCTGAAGCCAGAGAATCTTTGTTTTTGTTCATAAACTGCGGTGCCTGCTCCATAGCACTCATTCAATTAAAATTAATTGAATGAATGAATGAACTTGTTCATGGATGTAATCAACATAATAATACCATTGATTGCACACCTAAAAATGGCCAAAGTAGTAAATTTTATGCTGTGTATATTTTGTCACTTAAAAAAAGTTTAACAAGGTCATCTGACATTAGTAGTCCTGGATCGTTCATATACAGTTGACCTTGAACAACACAGGTTTGAACTGTACAGTCCCACTCATAGGCAGATTTTTGTTTCGATACTACAGTATTGGCTGAATGAACTGTGGATATGGAGGACCTTATAGGTGGATTTGCAACTACAAGGAGGGTCAGCCACCCAACCCTCTTCCCGACTCCTCACATTGTTCAAGGCTCAACTGCATTTGAAATTACCACAGTAGAACTGTTCTACTAAGGAGTCAATCCAGACTAGTTCTTCATCCCAAGAAATGATGGAGGATCAGTCAGTTTCAAAGCCCCTTGACCCAACTTTTTTCTTTTTCATCCTCCTAATGATGAAATTTATTTTTTTTTAATTATTTATTTGATTGATTTTTGGCTCCGCTGGGTCTTCACTGCGGCTCGGGCTTTTCTCTAGTTGCAGCGAGTGGGAGCTACTCCCTAGCTGTGGTGCGCGGGCATTGTGGTGGCTTCTTGTGTTGCCGAGCACAAGCTTAGAGCGCTCGGGGTTCAGCAGTTGCAGCTCGCATGCCTAGAGCACAGGCTCAGTAGTTGAGGCCTTAGTGGTTCTCCTGCACGTGAGATCTCCCCAGTCCAGGAATTGAACTTGTGTCTCTTGCTTTGGCAGGTGGATTCTTTACCACTGAGCTACTAGGGAAGCCTGACTCAGGTTTTAAGTTTTTAGTTTTATTGGGAGTGGGGGGCTGTGTGTGAAGGATGAAGAATAGTAACCCCTTTTCAGTTATAATCTTTTCTTGACATCCTTCCTCCTGACACACACCTCACTATCATTCCACCAGAGATTTGAAGAATGGAGTCTTTGAACCCTAAAATTAATGATAGAATAGTTTCGCTTTCCCCATTTCACATGGGCAAAGGCAGGAATTCAAATTCAAATGTGAATTCGCATTTTCTGCCAGTATTCTTGGTCATCCACCTTCAGTTGAGTACTAGGGTGCCGTGGCAACAGGGAACCTAGAAACTGCCTGGTTGGAAAGTATTGCACGTGCTTCTTCTGTTCTCAGATCCTTCTCCCCCAATAGTGAAGAGCCCATGCTTGCCAGTGATGAGGTCTAAAAATCACAGAATCAAGAATTACAGTTCAGGGAAGTTCTGTGAGCTAGACTGGACAGGGAAGATGCACCTACATTAATGGTCCACTCTGGGCAATCTTCTGCTTTAGTGTTCACAAAATGCTTTGCGATCTGTGATAAATGTGCAGGCTCTGTGAAGTGGAACATACAGATGGCTCCTGGTAAAATCCTTAAGGATCAAAGCTATTTTCTCTCTGCCCTTCGAACTAACTAGTTTACTTTTTAAATTTGAATGCTTTCATACAAGTTGTGATGATGACACGAGTGTGAATATACTGTGACCCTTTTGAAAAGATCCTGACTTAGAAAAGTCTTCACCCCAACTCTGACTCTTCCCTGAGGCTTGGGAGGAAAAAGAAAAAATGAAAGGATGCTCATTCATATAAGACTTTGAAAGTATATTGGGCACTCAGTTAAAAATACTCTATTAAATTTGACACCTAACTCAATAACTGAAAAATAGTAATGAAAGAGATTTTGTAAAAGGTAGAAATGATGAGTGCCAAGTCCCATCATTTACAAATTTTCTGCCTTCCATGCAAATGTGGATTCAGATGAAGGAGCAATGAACAGATCTGGGACATCTTCTTTGTACTGTTTTAAGTGTTTTTACCCAATTTATATCATTTAACTTACAGCCATATCTACACATATCTATGTAGATTAGGAAATTGTGATTCTCTTCTTGAGGCAAACGATTTGGCTTTCAACTAAGACATTTTCTCTCTCTTCTTCACTCCCATTTTTTCTTTTATGAATTATAGAAACAAGCTATTCTTACTTTATCTTAATGTTATGCTTCTAAGACTCAGATACGTGTTTCAGGATTGTTAACAAGTAGAAAAAGTACGTTTGTGTTATAAGGTTAATTATATCAAACACTGAGCCAATATTTTTAATAACTATATTTTATTATAACTATACATTTTAGTTAAAATGTCACTACTGTATTTAGTTTAATTGTATGTTTTGATTCTGAATCGCAATAACAAATGCTGGGTTTGAGCTAAAACTGTCACGGAAGTGGGTAGGAAAGTTGCAAAGAATGTCAGGATAAGTACTATTCAGTGGGAATCAAGCTTTTAGAAGAATGGAATATTCGACTTGCGCCTCATTCCCAACAAGCTCAAGACACATTTTCCATCTCTCATTTTGGTAAGAAGTGTCAATGAACACAGTGGCTATATGCAGATTATTTCAGAACATAAACTTGATTGATGTTAGTAGTGTATTATTAGCAATTTTCACTCTAAGCAAAACAATTTAGGAAAATAAATGTAGATAAAGATAATTTTTAAAGTATTATACTAAAGAATACATAGGTCACTGCTATATGACTTATTCAATAATATAACCCCATTCAAAAACTTATGTACACTCTCCTTTGTGTAGAGACTTTTTATTATTGCAGTTCCCACTCCAGTGAACAGAAATAACTGTGGAGTTATTAGAAGTTAATTGATCAGTACCCCTGGAGGTATAGATAAGTAGATAAGTTTCAGGAGAAGACAGAGGATTCTGTGTATATGAGCTATAATAAATAGATATTTATTAGAGTGAAAAATCTGGAGCATGAATATCTGAATTTCAAGAATCTGTTCTAACATGTAATAACTGTATGACCTTGAGGAAATTCATTTTTGATTGTAACACAAGGAGAAAAATATTACTTGCCTTCCAGCAGTGCTGTGATGTTTTGAGAATAAGTGATAAGGAAAAACATTTTTTAAAGCTAAAACAGCATACATAAGTTATAATAATAAATACTTCTAGCAAGATTCAGACTTTTGTTTCATTACAAGTTTTATCTAAAAATAAGTTGCCAAATACTCATTTAAGAAATCAGAAAAGTAAATATAAGAAAAAAAATATCCATAGTCCTGCCATCCTTCTTCACCTTCAAGTCTTGCTCAAACATCACTTTTTCAGTGAAGCTTTTCAGGACATTGGGTTTAAAATTGTTGCACGACCATCTCTACACACATGAACACTACGCACTCACTGACTAGCATTTTGGGTCATGTGACCCACTATTTATTTATTTGTGCGCTGCCTATATCCTTCAGGAATGTGAGCTACATAAAATTAAGGACTTTTTTCACTTTGTTCACTGTTGTATCCCATTGTTGTCTCTAGTCCCTGTTCCCTGTCAGTATTCAATAAATATTTGTTTTAAAAAAGTCAACAAATCCAAACACAAGTACTATAAACACTTAGATGTGTTTCTGGCAGTGTTTTTAAATTTTAAATGCAGCGAGTGTTGTTATTTTTAACACACAGCATATAAGTAACATTTATTGAATGCCAGATACTGTGCTAAGGATTTTACCTACTATTTTTCCTTGTTTTTTTTTTTTAACCTATTGTTTTTAAATTTACTATGTCAACAACCCTGAGTGATATTATCCCTGATTTACAAATGAGAGAACCAAAGGCTCAAAGCGTTAGGCAATTTTGTTCGTCATCAAGCTTCCAGTAAATTAAAACTGGATACACACCAGTGTGTGACTCACAACATCATTGTGCTCTGGAGTTGTACTCTTGCTGCATTTTTATTTGTATCCATCTTTTTCTACTTCCTTTTATGTCCTAAGTATTTACTCATGTTATCACGTTTCATTTCCTACTTCAATGGCTGAAGCTAACTGCGTATATGAGGCTCAGGAGACAGCAGTAAAATGTGGTGGCTGAAGATCATATCTATCCTTAAGTGTTCAGTTCTGAGCTTTACCTAAAAAATCATATTTAATCTAATCTCTGTTTTTGCCCAGAAGCCCCTCCCTGCTCCTATCTACTTACTCACATTTGTATTAGCTGGGATTCCTGGACTCAATCTATCTGCTCAAGCATTTTGCTTTTTAGGGGGGGATTTATGAGAGAACACTGGATTGACTCAGATTTGAAGCTGAACAGCTAAGCCTTGGAAAGCTGTCAGTTGGACCCTGGCCATCAGGGCTCCCTCCCCATCTCCTGCCTCTTAGCGCCTTGCTCTCTGACCAGCTTCCTCCATGGGAGTACAAGACATAGCTGCCTTGGATGGACATCCTTGCAGCTCTTTGACCAAAGAAAAAAGGAATATCTTTCTCCAACTCAAGTTTGAAAGATATTGGTAACAAGGCACTGGTTGACCTGGTTGGGACCCTGTGCCTATCCAGGGATGGACTGATGTGCCCACGGGAAGGGAGAACAGAAACTGACTCAGCTTGGGCTACGTGCCCTTTCTCTGAAGCACTTCACAGTTAGTAGCCCTCCCATGATTTTGAGGATCATTTTCCCCCCAAAAATGTCTGTTCTGAGCAAAATATTGAAAGTTCCACTATAGCACCAGATCAAACGCCACCATCTTCCCTAACCACTTCAGGCCTCATTCACTCTGTGAAGAAAAATTCATGGACACCTATCGCATGGTAGGCACCGCTAGGTTCATTTGATCAGTCAACAAGGTTTATTCTCAAGTACCATATATTAATGCATATATATGAAATCTGAAAAAATCGGTGTAAGATGATCTTATTTACAAAGCAGAAGTAGAGACACATATCTAGAGAACAAATGTATGGATACCAAGGGGGAAAGGGAGGGAAGGGGTGAACTGGAAGACTGGGATTGGCATATATACACCACTAATACTATGTATAAAATAGATAACAACGGAGAAGCTACTGTATAGTGCCGGAAAGTCCACTCAGTGCTCTGTGGTGACCTAAATGGGAAGGAACTCCAAAATAAAAGGGGGATATTTGTATATGTTTAGCTGATTCACTTTGCTGCACAGTAGAAACTAACACAACATTATGAAGCAACTATACTCCAATAAAAACAAACAAATAAACAAAACAAAACAAAACAAAACAAAAAACCCCACAAAGTTGATTCAGAGCCTCCTATGCCAGGCATCTTGCTAAGTTGCTGGGGACTCAACAGTGAGGAAGACAGGTAGGTCTCTACCCTCTAGAACTTACATCCTACAGGCCCAACAGTCAACAAGCAAGTAGATAAATGACGCAATCATAGATTGCGAGAAGTCATAAACAGGGCGCTGTAAGAGTGTAATGAAGGTGGCTATGGGGAAGGGGTCTGCAGAGCTGATAACAGAACAACTACCCAGCTCACAGAGGCCGGGCCCATGAAGGTCTGCTAAATTGAAAGAGAAACTAGAAAAAGGAATGCCTAGCTTAGGGTAAAAATAAAGGAAATTTTCTGAATGTTATGAACTGCTGGTTAAAGGAGGTCATACTCCCTTAGGAGTTTTGGAAAAAACACATCATTTAGCAGTCATTAAGAAAAAATGTGTGACCCTAGGAACTATAAAGTTCACAAGGCTTCAATACACATTTCAAAACAAGCCCAAGAAATAACAATCAAATATGTCATTGCTATACAATTCATTCAAAAACAAATCCACAACAAAAGGAGAAAAAAAAAAAAAAAGTTGTTTCAGAGTTCACTTACCTAAGCACCAAAGAACGAAAAGGCTCCTCTGAAAATCCACATGGCATGTTTATTTCTTTAAAGTGACTCCAACGCTCCACCCCATACATTTGTTTGTTTATATGCATAACAAATATGTAAAAAGAATTAAGATTTGTATTTTGAGATTGCTCTTAATACAATATCAAATCACATAGTGCCATGAACTTGCCCTCTATATACACACATAAACATGCTCTCATGCATAAAAGCAGATCATATGGAAAAGGTAGAGTTTATAGTCAGCAAGAACTATGTCCCAATTCTAAGTGGTTCTACCACTTATTAGCTCTGTGACTTTGAGCATCTTATTTAACCTTTCCAGATCTCATTTTTCATTTGTAAAATGGAGATAACAATAATAACTTCATGGAGGTGTTCTGAAATTTTTATTAAAGGAGATCTATGGTGCTAAGCAGTATGTGAATCAGAGTAGGCATTCAATAGATGGTATTTTTTTTTTTTTTAAGATTCAGTTTCTGATTAGGCCTGGACAAGACACAGTATCATTTTGACAACTCTTGTATTCTATGAAAAAATTAATTTAGTGTATTTTCTTTGTTAGTGATTCAGATCACATCAGAAATATTAGTTAGATGACAGCTACTATTTCATTAATATGTCAGGAATAACTGGAACAGATCCAGCTAGGAAATAAGTTAAGAACATTAGCAATGCTTTTCTTTTTTTTTTTTGGTTCCTTCTGCTATACACTAGAATAGACATGGGATTAGTTTGATTATTCATGTGTGAATGGGAGACCCAAAGAACATTCAGTCAAAGCAGCCTTTACAGGTCAGAGGAAGCTTGGCCATCCGTATGAAAACTCTTGCCTCCCTGTGTGTTCTGCTCATTCTTGAATCCACAGTCTGGCCCAAGGTGCTCTCATTACTCACTCCATCTGCTATCATTGCTCTGGTTTGAAAGAAAGGGAGTTCATAGTTCTTTTGTTACATCAGCAAACAACACTTACTCTGGAATGTCTTAAGTTCTTATCATCCTTTTATAAATACCTCCAAATCTCCCTTAAATCACACTACCTCGGACATGGAAACCTTGTATCTTACAGTTAGCTAGTCCAGGTGCGTTAAAGTAGAAATCTGACTTGAAGCGATGAGACAATCAATTCTTTAAGACACAGTCAAGTCCCTATGGGTAACTCTAATCTTAAGAAAGGTTTTCATTCAACAGTTCACAGAGGTTATCTCTTAAGAGTAGAAATAGGGGAAGGTGAGTAGCAGAGAAGGGAAGAGAAAGAAAGAGGGAAATTTTTACATTTCATTCCTGTAAATTTGGTCAAAATCAGTTCTAGAATTACATGGAATAAATCTAATGCTGCCTCCAAACGACACTTTCAAACGATCAAAGGCAACTACTTGCTCTTTCTTTGTTTTCTCTTTTTCAAGCTAAGGACTCCTAGTCCTTTAAATGTTCCTCATGTGATAAAGTGTATACCTTTGTTGGTTATTCCTGCAGCATTTATTTCCTCTTCCCTTTTTCCACCAGCCCTGATTTCCAAGTGGGACTCCCTGTGCTACTGGATAAGCTGATCCCCTCCCTGCTCCAAGGGTGGAGTTCACGGCCAGGGCTAACACTCCATTCTCCTGGCCACAGTGATAGCCACAGGGGTGGGCACCTGACTTAAGCCAATCAAGTTAGAGTAAATCTCAAGACATTAATGCATTGGTTCTAAGGTGTGAGATGGGGGTAAGGGTTCTTGGGACCTTGGAAGTATTGACATTTGCCTTAGACCATGAAGAGAAGGGCCTATACCCAAAATGGTGTAGGTGCCAACACCCAAAAAGGAAACAGAAAAACCTGAGTTCTGGTTGCATCAGGTGAACCTATAGCAAAGCCTTGCCTTAGAATAATTTTACTTCATAATTTTGTGGTTTCAGTTGCATGTGTCAAATTCTTACTTTTGCTTAGCTCAGTTTGATTCTAGTGTTTTGTTCCTTGCAACTAAATATATCCTGACTGATACATGTGAGATGGTGTTGTTATGGTTGCCTTCTCTTGGACAAGCTCCAGATTGTCAATGACCCTCTTCCAAGAGTCCCAGAAGAAAAACCTATTATTCTAGATGGAGCCTGACTAGTACAGGTCAGAGGGGGCCTCTCATGAGACTGGAGTAGAATGTAGTATTGTTAATAACTCAATCTGAGACTGGCATTGGAATTTTGAGCTTCCCAATTCCAATTACTCTCACCAGTAAACTATCTATTTTCCCAAATAATTTACCCAAGTGTAACCTAAACCCTAAATACCAGGCCCTTGTAAGAAAAAAGAGAAAAGTATATTTCAGAATATACTTTCTACCTCTTCCTTCCCTACAGAAAGGCCCAATCTCTGCTGGTTCCACTTTAGCTTTCAAAATAGAATCACCAACTCCCTTCTTCAATTTATAGGTTAAAAAAAAATCTGCAGGTTTTCAAGTATAATCACTATACCTGAATACTTTGCTAAGCAAAGTGACTACACTGTTCTGCAACCATGTGGAATGACTGCTCCCTAATTACAATGAGCTCCAGGGGGTTTCATCTAGGCAAGAAGACAAGTGACTGGTCCCCAAGAGGCCTCTGGGTGGATATTTCCCTGGAAACTACACAAAGGTCCGGGTTTGGACCTCAGCTGGGAAAGTTCACAAACTAGATTTTCCAAGTGTATCCCCAGAGGTGCAGACTCAATGATACACTCACACAGTGTGGACGTATAAATCATAATACCAATGCGTTCATTTTTAATTGGAGATGAGCTTTTGTGGCAGGAAACAGATGACCTTAATCTCATTCAGAATACCACACCCTCTCCTGAGGACACATACCTGAAAAGTTGGATTATTAATCAAGACACTTTCTGGGTGAGGATGGAATTAAGAGAAGTTGATTGTCTTGAGGACTTTTTCATTACTTAGGTCATGGTTGACCCTGATCAAATATACCCTTACATGGTTACATGGGGGAAATGTATCTATCTAGGGGCCAGAAGGACTATGACATGGATCCATATTGCCAAATTGTTCTTTGCAAAATAACAACAGTTAATGTTTATACATGGTGCTTACCCTGTGGTCCATCGCTGTTCCAGACTTCTTATCGATTAACTAACTTAATCTTTATAATGAAACTTTGAGACTTTTGTTATCAGCTTCAATTTACAGATGGCAACCCTGTGTCACAATGGGGTGAATAATTTGCTAAAAGTTGCCTTGTTAACTAGGTAGTAAAGCTAGATCCCCAGGTTGCCTGGCTCCAGAGTCCATGCTTTAAATAGTTATGCTACACTACCCCCTCCTTTTCTTTGGCTCTGCTAGGTCTTCATTGCAATGCGAGGGGGCTTCTGTGGTTGCAGCACACAGGCTCAGTAGTTGTGGCCTGAGGGCTTAGTTATCCTGTGGTATGTGGGATATTAGTTCCCTGACCAGGGATTGAACCAGCATCCCCTGCATTGGGAGGCAAATTCTTAACCACTGGACCACCAAAGAAGTCCCTACAACTGCCTCTTGAACATTGTGTTCTTTTATGCTACAACCTACATGCTATAGCTGTAGCCCACCGGCTCTTCTGTCCATGAAATTCTCTAGCCAAGAACACTGGAGTGGGTTGCCATCCCCTTCTCCAGGGGATCTTCCTGACTCAGGAATCGAACCCAGGTCTCTTGTATCGCAGGCAGAATCTTTACCATCTGAGCCACTGGAGAAGCCCAATACATGTATATACATATATTGTATGTGTATATATGTACATATGAAGCCCAATATGTGTATGTGTATATATATACACACACACAATATATGTATATATAGACATATGTATATAGAGAAATTTTAAAGAAAAATAGCATATACCATATATGTGGTGTATGTGTATAAAATCCTTACTGCTGTCTGCATATATACCAACAAATATGAGCAAAACCATGCTTGTATGGGCAGTTGGCCAGGAGGATAGGAACTTTGTTATATTGAACTAGACAGCATGATGATAGCTGTTAAAATAACATTCTGCCTATACTTAATCCTTCTCCAAAAAAGGAAATATTTAGTTTCATGGAGGTATTTAATAGTTACAGCAAGAAACACTAGAAAGGAATGAGGAACATGTATTGGCCTCGTGCTAGAAAGTGATGCTACAGTCAGAGGCAGCCCCTCCTGAATAAGGCTTGAGGCAGCACACCCTCCATCACTCGGCATTGCCACAAAAGGCCCCGGTCAGGGCTGGATTTTACTAAGCTAGTCACATCCTTGTTTCAAAGGGATTATTTAAAAACAGCTACAATTTTAAGAAAGATTCCCTTGTTACTTTCTTTTTTTTAAATCTAGTATTTTTAAAAAATAGATTAAAAATTCATATGATTCCAAAACCCAAATGTGCAAAAGTTTATATAGTTAAAAAAAAAAAAAAAAAGAATGTCTCTCCTATGCCTAAACCCCTGAAACTTGGTTCCCCTCTTGGGAGGCAATTATCGGTTCTTTATTTATCTTTCCAGAGGTATTCTATTATCATTTTCTTTTACTGTCACATTTTCCCCCATGGGGACGTTATTGGAAACTTTTTATCTTGTTTTTGCCACGGTTTCCTCTCTTTCTTTCCTGTCTCTTTTTACAGACGACAAGGTTGATCTTCCCTGGGGACCTTCTTCAAAATGTCAACTTCTTGTTGATGGATATTGGTTTTATCCTGTTTCCAACTCCAGTTTCTGCTCTGGTTAGGAGTCAGTTTGTGTGTGACAGCTGGTGGTCCCAGGCACCTTCTGATGAATGATGGATGGGACCAGGAGGAACAACCCTTCCCTAATATTATTAATTGCAAGATTTTTGCAAGCTCAAAATTCTAAGAACTGACAGTTGCCTCCAACTGTTACCAGCTGTTAATTTGGCTGAAGTGGTGGGGATCCGATTCCCCTTCAGCAAACACTCTGGGACAACAGCTAGCTTACTCTATATCTTCTTTTACACTCTCGGTGACACTCAATTCTGAATTCTTTAAGCCTAAAAATAGTATCCTAAACCTATTCCAGAGTGCCCACATCTACCACTGACCATGTAGCCCTGCAAGAGTAACTTACCTTGGTCCTGTGTTACCCAGTCATACAATAAGGGAATTAGGTGCGTTGATCTGCCTGCTTCCAGCCCTAAAAGTCTTCAAACATAAGAATAGGATGAAACGGTAAATGGTTAATGTTGCAGCAGTCTTTCCTCTTTCCCTCAAAGCACCTGACACTTGAAGGAGTGAAGAATCTGGTTGTGATCTTTAAGCAACACCTAGTGTGTACTTGAGCAGTTTTAGAGCAAATCTGCTCTTAGCTTCCATGGCCTTGCAGGGTTTAAGAACTGCTTTGTTTCACAGCTGCAAAAAAATTCTCTCCTAATCCCATATAGTAGCGAGTAATTTTTCTTTCTCATTTTAAGTTATTATGAAAACATGGGATTTCCCTAGCAGTCCAGTGGTCCAATGCAGGGGGCTTGGTTTCAATCTTTCGTCACAGAACTAAGATCCCACCTGCCACAGGGTGTGGCCAAAATTTTTAAAAATAAATGAAATAAAAATTTTAAAAGTTAATATGAAAACAAGCATTAATTTTCTTAAGTATAGAAAAGCAGTAGAAAAAAAGCAATCCGCCCTTTTAATCTCATCTGTGCTTGTCCAGGTAATCTCTAATTTTCACCCAATTTGAAAGTTTAGTTTGAGTCATCAGAGTGACAGTTTCGAGGTCTGCTTCATGAATTAAATTTTTCTATTTTTATTTATCTATTTGGCCACAGCAGGTCATAATTGCAGCATTCAAAGTCTTAGTTGCACCATGTGGGATCCAGTTTCCTGACCAGGGATCAAAACTCTGCTCCCTGCATTGAGAGCATTGAGTCTTAGCTACTGTGCCACTAGGGAAGTCCCATGCTTGGTGAATTAGATCCTTCTGTCTGAGAAGAGTGAGCCTGGTGACAAGGTTTTATGAGAGGTACACTGGGTGCCGTATTTCTGTGTTCTAAAGCGGAATTTCATCGGGCACTCTAGGGTATCAGTTTCTTAGGACCCAGCTACAAAATCAAGGGGCTTCCCTGGCAGCTTGGTGGTACAGAATCCACCTGCCAATGCAGGAGACTTGGGTCTGATCCCTGGGACAGGAAGATCCCCTGGAGAATGAAATGACAACCCACTCCAGTATTCTTGTCTGGGAAAATCCATGGACAGAGGAGCCCGGTGAGCTACAGTCCATGGGGTTGCTACAAAGAATCAGGCATGACTTACGGACTAAACAACATGAATCAAATTCTCAAGAGACTGATTTCTACCCAGACTGACAATACATCAAGGTGAACTGGAAAACGTACTTTCACTCAGGTCTGCTGTGGACACATCACCTCCCCCGTAGAAGGTACCTGGGGAAAATTTTTTTCTGTCAGAAGATTTGAAAAGCATGGAGTTAGTATAAGATAACGTATCCAGGTCCTGATAGATATGCTAAGATAGAAAATTCCTCCTCTACAAAAGAGATTCCTAGTATGCAAGTGTCTCATCTTTGGCTCACTCATTGAGCAAACATTCCTCAAGCCCCCAGCAGATATCCTGAAGCTATTACTGGTTAAGTTTCATGGTCCCTCACTTGGAAGGGTTGTCCCTCTTATGACCATTGGAGGTGCCTTCATAATAAGTTCATACATTCCTATGTTTCTGTAAAATTTGCAAAAGTAGGCAATTTAAATGTAAACAGTTAAAACTTCCATCTCCTGGCCCTCCTACTTCTTCTCAGTCACAATTCTTCTGGAGTAGGGTGACTTTGGAGTGGTCGTGGATTCTTTGGGAGTCTGATAAAGGAGTTGAGTTGGGGATGCATTTTGATTGGGTGTAGTGGCTTACAATCACTTCTGTAAATAGTCATTTACAAGTCTGGTCTTGCAGTGTCAGAACAGCTACAGGAATGCTTCTACTACTCACTGAGCCAGCCCGCCCAGCAATAAGACTTGAAAGTGCTGGACCGGAAGTCACATTAGTGTGAATATGTCCTATTGCATCACAAGTACATGGAGTGTGGAAGGAAAAGATGATTTGAAACATACAGACAGAAGGTGATCTATGACGCTGAAGGTTTCCTGGCTGCCCCTCTCTTGGCTCAATGCGCCCTATCCCTTTTCCTCTAACCACACCTGATACATCCTCTTCAAGGGACTTGAGATTTTTACAAACCCCAGAAAGAGCCTTAGATGTCACGCTGCCTGGTAAATTTTGTCTAGAAAAAATCCCCAGGATAAGGAAACATGAAGGGGCCTGGGAATCTGCTCAAAGCAGGGAGAAATGAAAAATACTGAGAATACAAATTAATATGAATTGAATATAGTGGCAATGGAGGAGTGAGAGTATTAAGGGAATGGGAGTGAATGGGAAAGGTGTGTGTGGGAGTGCTGGGAAGGGAGGACTTGGCAGACACTGACAAACTCTTGCTCTCCATTTCCTTTTAGAGAAGTTGAACAGATTGTCCCCTTTCCAAGGCCTTCTGTTTGCAAAGTTCACCATGACTGCTTAGTTCAGACTTTATTAGCTACCATGGCATTCCAGTTATGTCTCCTTGACATCATTCAGATTAAACGTGAGGGTTTTTAAATACTTGGCGAAATCTTTACTAAATATTGAGTAGATTGAAAATAATAGTAAATTATAGATATATGTCAAGTACTCAATCTTCAAGCGTAAGAAAACAAATTAACCTGTGAACCTCTTCCTACCCAATCTTCTCCCCTTCCTCCTTAGAGCTAAGGACTATAATTTTGTAAATAGCATTTGTTTGCTTTTCTTTATAGCTTTATCACATGGATTCATTATTTATTGTTCAGTTGCCATGTTGTCTGACTCTTTCCAACCCTGTGGACTGCAACAAGCCAGGCCTCCCTGTACTTTATTTCTAAGATTTTGCTCAAACTCATGTCCACTGAGTCAGTGACGCCATCCAAACACCTCACCCTCTGTCACCCTCTTCTCTTCCTGCCCTCAGTCTTTCCCAGCATCAAGGTCTTTTTCAATGAGTCAGCTTTTCTCATCAGCTGGCCAAAGTTTTAGAGCTTCAGCATCAGTCCTTCCAATGAATATCCAGGGTTGATTTTCTTTAGCATTGACTGGCTTGATCTCCTTGCTGTCCAAGGGACTCTTAAGAGTCTTCTCCAGCACGACAGTTCAAAATCTTCATATCTTCATATCTTCAGCACTCAGCCTTTTTTATGGTCCAACTCTCACATCCATACGTGACTACTGGAAAAACCATAGCTTTGCCTAATCAGACTTTCGTTGGCAAAGTGATGTCTCTGGTTTTTAATACACTGTGTAGGTTTATCATAGTTTTCCTTCCAAGGAGCAACCATCTTTTAATTTCATGGCTACAGTTACCATCTGCAGTGATTTTGAAGCCCAAGAAAATAAAATCTGCTGCTGCTTCCATTTTTTCCCTTTTATTCAACATGAAGTGACAGGATTGGATTGGATCTTAGTTATTTGGATCCAGTTGGATCCAATCCATTCTAAGATTGGATCTTAGAATGTTGTTTTAAGCCAGTTTTTTCACTCTCCTCTTTCACCTTCATCAAGAGGCTCATTAGTTCCTCTTCACTTTCTGCCATTAGAGTGATATCATCTTCATATCTGAGGTTGTTAATATTTCTCCCGGCAATCTTGATTCCAGCTTGTGATTCATCCAGCGTGGCATTTCACATGATGTGCTCTGCATATAAGTTAAATAAGCAGGGTAACAATTAACAGCCTTGACATACTCCTTTCCCAATTTGGAACCAGTCAGTTGTTCCATGTCCAGTTCTAATTGTTGCTTCTTGACATGCATATAGGTTTCTCAGAAGGCAAGTAAGATAATATTCCCATCTCTTTAAGAATTTTCCACAGTTTTTTGTGATCCACACAATCAAAAGCTTTAGTAGTCGATGAAGCAGATGTTTTCCTAGAATTCTCTTGCTTTTTCTATGATCCAACAGATGTTGGCAATTTGATCTCTGGTTCTTCTGCCTTTTTTAAATCCAGCGTGTACATCTGGAATTTCTCAGTTCACATACTGTTGAAGCCTAGCTTGAAAGATTTTAAGCATTAGACTCTTTGGCATTGCCCTTATTTGGGATTGGAATACAAACTGACCTTTTCCAGTCCTGTGGCCACTGCTGAATTTTTCAAATATGATGGCATATTGAGTACAGCACTTTAAGAGCATCATCTTTTGTTAACTAATTAATCATTAACTTTTTCATAGATTCTTGGCCATATTTACCAGTTAGTTTGTTTCTTCCCGACCTTTATACTTTAATATTTTCTTTCTTATTCTGGTCAGGATCTTCTGGATGATGTTAAGTAGAGCACCCCGATCTTGTCCCTATCCTAAAGAGAATGCTTTCAGTATGTCACCATTGGATATGATGACTGCTGTAGGGTTTTTGTTAGTGTTCTGTATCAGGCATTCATCACTGTGTAACAGAAAATCTCAGTGTCTTGAAATGACAAGGGTTTTATTATTTTTCATGATTCTATGGGTTGACTCTAGGGCAGGTGGTACTAGTAGTAAAGAACCCACCTGCCAGCACAGGAGACATAAGAGACGCAGATTCAATACTTGGGTTGGGAAGATCCCTCGGAAGGAGGACATGGCAACCCACTCCTTATTCCTGCCTGGAGAATCCCATGGACAGAGGGGCCTGGTAGGCTACAGTCCATAGGGTGGCACAGAGTCAGACACGACTGAAGCGACTTAACACACACATGGGGCTCCATGGGGATGGCATCTCTTTCTGTTCTAGGTAGTATCAGCAGGTCCGGCTGCAACCTGGATGAGATCCAAGATGGCCTCACTACACCTGAGATGGCTGGAAACCAGGGGCCTTTCTCTCTTCCTTGTCGTTCCAGGGCTTCTCTCTCTGGCTGGCCTTTTCCAGCAGGAGAGCATGACTTTCTTGATAGCTTAACTTGTCAAAGTATAACACTTATTGACACTTTCAATAATACCAAGGGAAATTTTCATGCAAAGATGGGCTCGATAAAGGACAGAAATAGTATGGACCTAACAGAAGCAGAAGATATTAAGAAGAGGTGGCAAGAATACACAGAAGAACTGTACAGAAAAGATCTTCATGACCTGGATAATCACGATGGTGTGATCTGTCATCTAGAGCCAGACATCCTGGAATGTGAAGTCAAGTGGGCCTTAGAAAGCATCACTAGGAACAAAGCTAGTGGAGGTGATGAAATTCCAGTTGAGCTATTCCAAATCCTGAAAGATGATGCTGTGAAAGTGCTGCACTCAATATGCCAGCAAATTTGGAAAACTCAGCAGTGGCCACAGGACTGGAAAAGGTCAGTTT
>SJYA01002524.1:276032-373210 GCA_006410615.1 Neotragus moschatus
AAGAATTGATGCTTTTGAATTGTGGTGTTGGAGAAGACTGGAGAGTCCCTTGGACTGCAAGGAGATCCAACCAGTCCATTCTGAAGGAGATCAGCCCTGGGATTTCTTTGGAAGGAATGATGCTAAAGCTGAAGCTTCAGTGCTTTGGCCACCTCATGCGCAGAGTTGACTCACTGGAAAAGACTCTGATGCTGGGAGGGATTGGGGGCAGAGGAGAAGGGGACGACAGAGGATGAGATGGCTGGATGGCATCACTGACTCGATGAGCGTGAGTCTGAGTGAACTCCGGGAGTTGGTGATTAACAGAGTCCTGGCGTGCTGCAATTCGTGGGGTCGCAAAGAGTTGGACACGACTGAGTGACTGAACTGAACTGAATCACTCCTGGACTTACATGCTATTATAGAAGTGTTTTTAGTCTATATGGATTTAAAAAAATTTTTTTAATTATAGGAGAGTTACTTTACAATGGTGTGTTGGTTTCTGCTATACACCAGTTCTGGTGAGGTGATGAACCTAGAGCCTGTCTATATTGTAGTTTAGATTTATGTTTACTCACAAATTTAACCCCTTTTTTGCTCTTACTCTCATTTTGCATCTCAGACTTTCCGCTGGGGATTATGCTACTTCTTGAAGTATATTCTTTAGAATTTCCTTCAATAAATTGGCTGAATCTCAATTCTTGAAAGAAAGTTTTTGCTAGTTATACAATTTTAGATTGTTTTTCTTTTCTCTCTCTCAATCCATTGAAGATATTATTTTACCACTTTCTGACTTCCATTTCTATTGTTAAAATTAATTTCCATTCCTTTGAAGATAATATATTATTACTCATCTTCTTTTAAGATCTATTTCACTTTTCTGTATTTCAATCACATTATATGTCTAAGTATGATTTTAAAAAATTATTTATCCTGCTTAGGAGTCTTAAAAACTCATACCAAGGTATAATCAAGATTGAAATTAGAGATATAGTTGGGGATCAGATTGTGATAGATTTTGAAAGTGATACTAAGGAGTTGAGTTTATTCTTCAAATCTGGCAGCTATACACAGCATATAAAATTTTTGGAAAATATGTGTTCCCTTGCATATATTTAATATATATAATTTTCATCACAAGTTCATATAAGTTCATTTCTTGCTAATAAGAGAATATAATAAATATTTTATAAACTAAAATAAGGTGAGGATTGACTAAAATTGGAATATGTTTTATGGAATGCTTGAATGTATCAATTTGATATCTATTTGGATATGATTATATACTATTTATGTGCTTAATGAATAAAGTGTGCTAATTTAAAAATAAATCACATACAATTTTTACCCATCAGTTTTATTAAATGTGTCTTAAAATTTTTATACTTTAAAATATCGTGGTTTCATTTAAAAGAATAAGAATTACTTACCTATGCTGCTTCAATTGTTCTGAATTTAAGCCATCCTAATATGAGACCAACACTGTTCCTAACTTGAAGCTTTACCCTTAACGGAAATATGTGTAGAACACAAAAAGGCAGGAATGCTTTCATTAATCATTAAGGAGGGTTCCCTGAAACCCATTGTCATGGTAGTGTAATCAGTCACGCAAGAGGTCTAAACAAATTTTCAATAAACAAATTCTCAATGTCACAATGACTTTAGAGGATCTCACATACAAACACACACACACAAATGCAAACAGACCTGGATGTCCTACATTTACTTTTAGAAAAGGATTCAGGCAGACAGGTTTTGCCCACAAATAGATATCTGCTTCAAGGGGAGAGGAAGTCCAGACCTTTTTCTTTGGCCTAGAAAGATGGGCAGAAGAGAAACCACTCCTAATTCTTCTATACTTTATTTGGAAGTAGGTTCAAATGACCTAATGGGCAGATCTTTCTCTCTTCTTTACTTGTAACAGTAAACAGGTAACTGGTACAAGTTTGAAGTGAGACTTATCATAACATATAACATCTTCAGTTACTGCAATACTATGAAATTTGTCTTTTTGAAATTTTACTTGAGTTGGTAAATTAGAGTTATTTTAGTTATTTCTACCTTTTTCTCTGAAAAGAGAGAAATATAAGAAATGTGTAACTTTAGATCAATAGAGAAGAATTTGATCAAGGGTATGGTGGCTCAGATGGTAAAGCGTCTGCCTACAGTGTGGGAGACCCAGGTTCAAACCCTGGGTCAGGAAGACCTCCTGGAGAAGGAAATGGCAACCCACTCCAGTATTCTTGCCTGGGAAAACCCATGGACAGAGGAACCTGATAGGTTACAGTCCATGGGGTTGCAAAGAGTCAGACACGACTGAGCAACTTCACTTTCACTTTCATCTTAGAGCAAGGTCTAATACATACTTTATGGTTAAGTGTTAATTGTCCTCAGTATAGATTGTATGCTTGATAATGTACTAACCATTAAGCAGTTAGAGGAGGTATTGAACAGGGATTAAGGGCACAAGTACAAAGCTAAACTGCCTGGGTTCAAATCCCCTAATTAGCTCTGTGAACTTGAGTTATTTTCAAAACTTCTCCAGGCCTCAGTTTCCTCAACAATAATATCAGGTTAAAGTGTTATCTATCTCGGATGATTGTTTTGAGAATTAAATGAATGCCCCCGTTTCCTTGGCTGTAAAATGATCTTTTGCTCACAGGACAGTTATAGGGATACAATGCGTTGTATGTATATAGTGTTTAAGAGTCAGACACGACTGAAGCAACTTAGCAGCAGCAGCAGCAGCAGTGTTTAGCACAGGGATCTGCCTTATGGTATGACTTTAATGTGTTCCACTTAGCAGGTAGGAAATAAATCTGCCTTAACAATACAAAATTAAATGCTTATTTTACTTTCACACACCATATTACAGCTGGGAATTTGAGGATTTAACACACAAATTGAATATGCTGAAAGAGAAACAGACAAAGCATTAACTTTAAAGAGGAAAGTCCCTAGACATCTTTGTATTCCATTGTATGAATTACATATTAAATATAATGGGAAAGGATAGCAAAGATACACAAAGATAAATGATTCTCTAATTTTTAAGTAAAGCATATCTCGATTTTAGTTCTTAGCTCAACTAAGAAATGTAATGCCATTATAGAAATGTAATGGCAAAACAAGTTCTTCATTTTATCTTATATTAGTTCTCTGGTTTAGCTCTAACTTGTTGAGAGTAAGCATGTTATGGCAAGACACTAAATCTCCTATAAAATCTAATGGTTTTTTTTGTGTGTGTAATCATAATTTTTTAAGTTACATATTCTAGATTCTAAATGACACTAAACCAGGTTAATGTAGCATTAAAACATCCAGATCAAAAAATAAAGGAAGCTGTCAGTTATCTATCTCTCTCATAAAACACCAAAGGAATTGAACATTTAGAAACATTTCTATGATTGACTGAATTTTTCACTTTTCATTTAGACTTTTTTCTTCTTTTTTTATTGGCCTTGCCACAAGGCCTATGGATCTTAGTTCCATGACCAGAGATTGGATCAAGGCCCTTAGCAATGAAAGCACAGAGTCTTGACCACTGGACCACCAGGGAGTTCCCTATTTAGACATTTATCATAATCAAGAAGGCATATGTTATATAAACAAAGCATTCGAAAGCTAGTTCTGTTTTTTTAATTTATCCAATGTAAGCTGTTTTTTCTCTTTAATTTCCCTAATTTTCATGCTAGAGATAACTTGAACATTAGAGTGAACAGCTATAGTTTTCAACTGCTCAAAGCCACTCATTATTTGGAGAAGTGTCCCTTTGTACTTTATTAGAGCTTGGGGTGGGGGGAGCTGTCATCTGCCACCCACTCTCCCCTATCATGCTGACAAGTAAATAAATTAGCCCTGGATACAGGTATATGTATGGCTGAGTTCCTCTTCTGTTCACCTGAAACTGTCACAACATTGTTAATCAGCTATACCCCAATATATAATAAAAAGTTTAAAAACAAAAGAATAAAAAGTGACAGAGGTCACATAACACCTAGGTTTAGGATCAATCTGTTAACAGCCATAAATATAAGTTATAAACACTGATAACCCATTGGAATCTGACAAGAAGTAGGCCAATTTTTTGAAATTATTTGAAATAAATTAGCCCTGGCTAATCAAAATGGTCCAGCTTTCCAGGTAAAGTGATTGGTTCAGGGGTAGACTCACAACCCAAGAGGAACCAGTCAGAGTCCTTCCCTGGGACTTTTCAGCCAGAGCTGGAGGGGAAACCTGCTGTCATTTCTAGACCTGGGGGCTGAAAGGATGTGCATCTGGAGTGCTACCTTCTCATCTGTAGAAGTAGGTGAATTCAACAAACCAACACAGGAAGATCTGGGAGATGGAAGGACGGGGCTTGATTATACAGCTTGGCCCCTAGATTTAACTCTTGTCTGACATCATGTCCTCACACCCCCACATATGTGGGTATGTTTTAAAGATAACTTGAGTTGAGTTTATAGCACTTACAACTGGAGGAGTCCTGGTAAGTACAGACATTTTTCTAATTTATTCATAGATGCAATCATTCACCATGAAAGTGAATATATTACAATGAAATACATTAAAAATGTGGTCTAGGTGTCACTTGAACCCGGCTAGTATAACACGTGGTTAGGGCATAGTCTCTGGAGTCACCTTACCTGCCTGCAAAACTAAGCATCGCCTAGGGCTGAGAAGGGCTACCCTTCTCCAGCTCTCCAGTTGCCATAGGGATGGCCTCACACACCTGGAACCAGCACTGATTGCCATTTATCATTGAAAGATACTATTAGCTTTCTTTGAAGTGTGTTACTAGAAGTGTCAACCACTCTTTGTCTTGTCATCTGTACAATTCTATGAAGAGAAAGGTGGAATGGGAGAACCAAGAAAAACAGGACCCAGTGATTTTCTCCATGGGTGGGTGGAAGGTTCCTACAGGTTGTGTCAGTGAAGCCCCTATTTCATGCATTTTCATTATCTGTTTGGGCCCTGCAAAGCATTTGCTTTCACCACCCTGTTCAGTGGCCAGCTATGGTAGAAAATCCTAACACCCCTAGAATTTTTTCACATGTGTGTTATGCTGCCTGGAATGTGGAGATTCACTTGTGTTAGGTTGCCTGGGGTCAGAACCCAACCCCCATCACTGACTGTAGCACAGTGACTTTGAGCAAGCCACCTAAATTCTCTGTGCCTGTCTTCTTGTTTGTGGAATGTAGATAGTATAGCACCTCCCTCCTGGGATTGTTGAGGATCTAAACCGTTGACACATGCTTAGAATAGTGCCAGGCACAGCATCACTTAAGCGTCAACTCTTATTGTGCTTAGGTGTTCATACATCATTTAAATCGGATTTCCTTCTCACTAATCTGTCTAAGGATTGTTTCACTGAGGGAGTGGAAGTCTGTTGAGATGACCCAGGTCGGGGCTTGGGGACTAGAGGAGTTGGAGACAGGGGATGGAATGGGATGGGTCAGAATGGAGAGGAGAAAAAAGCTCAGGGCTTTGCAGAGTGATGAGAACCTGAATGGGATGACAGGTAGAGTCTATGGACCCAGAGTAAGGGACACTTAGAAGACGGAAGAGAGAAAAAGGAAAGGCAGTAAGAGGGTGCCTAAATATTGGGTTGGCCAAAAAGTTCATTTGAATTTTGGTATGTTAAGGGAAATCTTGAATGAACTTCTTGGCCATCCCAATAAATTGCACACATTTCAAAGCTTTGTCTAGTGTTGACTTGCATCCAGAAAAGGAGGGAAGAAATTTCTTTTTCCTCTCTTTCACTCTTAGACAAATATCATAATTTAACTGCATTATAAATGAAATAGACTGGTGTGGACAAACCTGAGATCCCAAACACTGTTTATACTCTTTCAACAGGAAATCTTTTCTGAGTCCTGAATTGGTATTGGCTTCAGCAATCTTCTGGAGCAGGATCCATAGTAAGCTGGGGCTGCCAGTTTGCTGGGAGAGGGGTGAAGAAGGGAGTTTACAACTGGGCAGGTCAGATAGTGTCTCACAAGAGAAGAAACTGGAGCTTGCAATGGTTGAGTTGTCTGGACTAGTGACACAGCTAGTTCTAGAGCCCAATCCTCAGGTCTTCAAAGTCCCAGCAGCGACTGGATGACCACCTGCCAATTTTCATAAAGGTATCCAAATACTAGGCTGGAGGAGGTAGAGGCGGGGAGGAAAATCAGAAGATCCCCAAGTATTCCAAACTCAAGATTTAATTATGCTACACTGCCCAATTTTATTTATTTATTTAATTTTGATTGGAGGCTAATTACTTCACAATATTGTGGTGGGTTTTGCCATACATTCACATGAATCAGCCATGGGTGTACATGTGTTCCCCATCCTGAACCCCACTCCCACCTTCCTCCCCATCCCATCCCTCTGGGTCATCCCAGTGCACCAGCCCTGAGCACCCTGTTTCATACATTGAACCTGGATTGGAGATCTATTTCACATATGATAATATACATCTCTCAATGCTATTCTCTCAAATCATCCCACCCTCGCCTTCTCCCACAGAGTCCAAATGTCTGTTCTTTACATCTGTGTCTCTTTTGTTATCTCACATATATGGTCATTGTTACCATCTTTCTAAATTCCATATATATGTGTTAATATAGTGTATTGGTGTTTTTCTTTCTGACATACTTCGCTCTGTATAATAGGCTCCAGTTTCATCCACCTCATTAGAACTGATTCAAATGTTTTCTTTTTAATGGCTGAGTAATACTCCATTGTGTATATGTACCACAGCTTTCTTATCCATTTGTCTGCGGATGGACATCTAAGTTGCTTCCATGTCCTGGCTATTGTAAACAGTGCTGCAATGAACATTGGGGCACACGTGTCTCTTTCAATTCGGTTTCTTCGATGTGTATGCCCAGCAGTGGGATTGCTGGGTCATATGGCAGTTCTATTTCCAGTTTTTCAAGGAATCTCCACACTGTTCTCCATAGTGGCTATACTAGTTTGCATTCCTACCAACAGTACACTGCCCAATTTTAGACTAGACATAGTAAGTATCAATCACTTGCTTTATCCTTTTGGTAGTACAACAATCTGGATCATAATCATTATTTGCTGATGACAATCAACTTGAAGTACAATCTGCCATGAACTTCCAGGAATGTTTAGCACCTATGAGGCCCAACGGTAAGCAACTTTGCCTAAGGACTGCATGCGTGCGTGCATGCTAAGTCGCTTCAGTCATGTCCTGCTCTTTGTGACCCTGTAGACTGTAGCCCGCCAGGCTGTTCTGTCCATGGGATTCTCCAGGCAAGAATATTGGAGTGGGTTGCCATGTCCTCCTCCAGGGGATCATCTCAACTGAGAGACTGAACCCACATCTCCTGTGTCTCCTGCATTATAGGCAGATTCTTTACTGCTGAGCCAGCAAGAGAAGCCCCTGACTTAGGACAGTGATAGGAAAAATTTTATGTATTCTTTACTTGTAAGAAATGTCCCAAGATCAATGATGCCATTATTCTCTCTACCTGACTGCTGTGGAATTAACCAAGAGAGGTGAAATGATCAGCTAACTCACCACAAATTTTGTGTGGCAAGAAACTAGAGCAATGATCAAAGACTTCCTTGGTGGTCCAGCAGCTAAGACTCGTGCTCCCAGTGCAGGGTTCAATCTCTAGTCGGGGAATGAGATCCCATATTCTGCAATGAGTTTACTCGATTCCAATAAAAGATCCTGCATGATGCAATGAAGACAGATGATCCTGTGTGCCACAACTAAGACCTGGGGCAGCAAACAAAATCCCCAAGAAACTCTCTCCTTTCAGTGCTTAATGGGGAATAAGCATCAGTAAGACACAGAATCTGATTAGTTTAAGCACCAGCACAATGAAAATGTAATAGCAACAAAGGCCAATAGTGAGAGTGCAAATCTTTACAGTTATCCCTGTGTTGGTTTACTTATGCAGCAAGAGTTAGGTGGATTGCTAAGAGAAAATGACAATCACTCACAGAGCTTTACTAGGCACCAGATGCTATGCTAGTCCCCTAACCTACATCATCTCTGAACCGTACATGGAGAAATCTCCCTGTCTTTTTATTATTATTTTATTATCCCTGTTTTTCTGATAAAGAGCTGAAGCTGAGAGAATTTCAGTGACTTGTCTGAGGTCCCCTAGCTGGTAAGGAGCAGATGAGTTTGATGTTGCTGCCCTATATGAGGCAGCAGCAGTTAGGGACTTTGGGTTTGGCATTCTGAGAGATACGCTAGTAGTAGAAATGAACAAACTATAAAGAAGTTGTGGGGCAGTGGATAACTTGATTGTGCTGTAAGAATTCCAAGAACAACACAGTTGAGTTATAGTAGTAAGGGAGATGTTTTAGTAATATGAACAGTACAACAAAGGGAGGAGAAAAATCTCTTCTACCTGACTATATCACAAACCACTTTTGATCAAAAATCATGCCTTTAAGAAATATTTTAGATTAAATCAGTTGTTTAGAAGCCACTATAATGTTTTATGTCTAGGAATAAAGTATATTGGTTAGGACCATGAACCTGGAGGAAAACTGCCTTGAATCAAATTCTGGGGCTGTCGCTTCCCAGCCATGTGACCTTGAACTAGCTACTTATGTTTAGTACCTACCCCATAGGGCTGCCATGAGGGTTAAATGATTAAATACACATGAAATGCTTAGAAAACACCTGGTCCACGAAAAGCATATGGTCAATGTTAGTCAATACTGTGTTTAGAGTAGTTATAAATGGTGTGATGAGATTGAAGGCATGGTCCCCACTTTCAAGGAACTGAGCGACAAGCTGAGATGAAAAAGCATCTGCTAATAATATGTCTCAAGAACTGGTACAACATTAAAACATCTGTTGTCAAGGTATACGCTATTATATCACTGAAAACTTTTCCAGTGAATATTAATAACAATGATTAAGGAAATAAAAGAGAAAGTGAGCTATGACTTATATTTTGAAGAAGCTGATGGCTCACCACTAAAAAAAATTTTTATTCCAGGATTCTGGAAAAGTGACTTGTCCATCTTCATTATTGTTCATCTTTATCTGTTATGTATTTAATGATAACCTTCTCCGTGCAAGATGCTGAGATAGTGGTAACAAAGGACTACAAATCTTAAGGAACTCTTATCCTCAAAGAGTTTAAGATCTATTATAAGAAGTTACATATTAACGAAATTCAAGGTAGAAAGTGCATTAAAGTCTTCACCAGTTGTTAACACAATAGTTTCTAGAAGTTCTATTATGTACTTTTTTTTTTAAGTGTTAATCTGGTACACACAGGAGCCCAGATGCCAAGTGCAATAATGGACGTGAGAGAGATCTTGTTCTTTTAGGAGGGGCCTCCTGGGTTATAGTAGGAATGGGGAGCAGTCCTCCCTAGGAATCCTCTGCAGGATGAGAAATTTAATCAGGATACAGAGGCTGAGGAGACCTCACTAAATGGGCAAGAGCACCAGGAGGAGAATTTATTAAATTACCTAGCAAGATCATCCATATGGTCCTAATTCTTCTCTCTCCAGCTGTGCCTCCCCTCAATCTCACCATGCTTCAAAGATAGATTCATTTTGGGAATAAACACTAGATAAGAGATTGTGAGTCAGATAGACTGGTACTTTCCACTCTAAGAATATTTCTCTTTTAACTAGATAAAACAGTTTTGTATCTGGACAATTACCTTTTAGATTCCCCTTTTTTATGTTTTTTCCTACTCTTATATCTGAACAAGGATTTTTAGCATGTTACAGTTTTCAAGTTGATAGCTCATTTTCCATTGGCTACACTCTTAGTTTCTTCCTGATGACATTCAGTGGGGAATCTTCATTTCTCACAAATCCGGCTAGAGGATGGGTTATGTTGGAAAGCTTCCTGTAGAAAACAAAAACCCCACTAGGGCTTCCCTGGTAGCTCAGATGGTAAAGAATCTGCCTGCAATGCAGGAGACTTGGGTTTGATCCCTGGGTGGGAAAGATCCCCTGGAGGAGGGAATGGCAAACCCACTCCAGTATTCTTGTCTGGAGAATTCCATGGACAGAGAAGCCTGGTGAGTTACAGTCCTTGGGGTCTCAAACAGTCAGACATGACTGAACGACTAATGTGCACACACAGTAGTTGAATTATTAACACTTTTTTACCCGGAAATTTCATCTTCTTCCTGACTTTTTGTCTCTATCTCTTGTCCTAGATCTCGAATTCTAATTTTAGATTTGACTTCTGTTTGCTGATTATATAACAAATTCTATTTGGTTAATTGAATAGGATTTATAGTTCATATGAAACCTAGCTCATTTGGAGCTAAGCACTGCTTTGGCTGTCCCTAGTGGGTTATATCGGAGAAGGCAATGGCACCTCACTCCAGTACTCTTGCCTGGAAAATCCCATGGGTGGAGGAGCCTGGTAGGCTGCAGTCCACGGGGTCGAGAAGAATCGGACACGACTGAGCGACTTCACTTTCACTTTTCACTTTCATGCATTGGAGAAGGAAATGGCAACCCACTCCAGTGTTCTTGCCTGGAGAATCCCAGGGGCAGGGGATTCTGGTGGGCTGCCGTCTATGGGGTCGCACAGAGTCGGACATGACTGACACAACTTAGCAGCAGCAGCAGCAGTGGGTTATATGAAATCTGAGAAAATCACACAGTGCCCTGCCTAATGGAAAGAGATGTGTACAGGTAACATCAAATTGAAATAAACGTGAAAGGAAACGAAAGTTAGGAAAAAGCTGGTGTTTGTAAGAAGGATAGAGTGTGGAGTTTTGGCCTTCCAGAAGGGGGATGGAGGTTGAAAGATGACTGATTTTTCAGTCACCTCCCAACAATGTGGCAGGACAGAAAGTTTTTATACTGTGAGTGTAGAGCCTAAAATGGGTTTATCACATGAATCCCTCTAGAAAGAATATGTATGTTGACTAAATGCTGCTCAAGTAAATTTGTGTGAATTCCCTTTCTAGGCAAGTTGGGCCCTGAACTTCTAGGCAAGTTCAGGAGCCTGCCATGGACATGGGCAGGCAAGGCTAGCCCAGAGTTTGATGAGGCAGAGAATTGGAAGGCATCTAGAACGAGGTAAACACAGCATTGACTTAATATTTCTGGGCAGTAATTTGGAAACAAGGAAAAGAAAATGCAGATACTGTGATTGTACCAGTCTTACAAATTCAAGCTAGCACTAAACATTGGTGATTTAGAAAAGTGCTTAGAAATTAACATTATAACACATAACAAATAATATTACTTATAAAACCCGACAGAAACACTTTTCAAGGTTAATTTTTTTTTTTTGTAATATTATTTAATCTTTGGAATAATGGCGTGAGGAATGACATGGGTACAGTTTTCTCAGTACCCCATCTCTCCAATTCCTAAACTTTTCAGAGCTCTGTTGTGCAAATCAGCTGGCTTCTTTTTGCCTTTATGAAGGCTGCTCCTGCTGCTGCTGCTGCTGCTAAGTCACTTCAGTCATGTCCAACTCTGTGCGACCCCAGAGACAGCAGCCCACCAGGCTCCCCTGTCCCTGGGATTCTCCAGGCAAGAACACTGGAGTGGGGTGCCATTACCTTCTCCAAGCCAGCTCATTGCATTTTACTCTACTTACTTAAATCTATTTATCCTTTATTTTTTCATCTTCCAAAAATTTTTATTCGTTGTCCTTTCTTCTTCCATTCTTTCTATTCTTTATCATAATTTTATGTGAATTTTGGGAGGTAGCAGATATAAACATGAAGATTCAATTCACCAAGTTTAGAAGGTAGTCAATAAATTTGTTTTTTTTTTTTTAATTTTTAATTTTAATTTTTTCATCTCAGGTGTACATGAGTTCCCAATCTTGAAACTCCCCCCCCCCNATCCTAAAGGAGATCAGTCCTGGGTGTTCACTGGAAGGACTTATACTGAGGCTGAATCTCCAGTACTTTGGCCACCTCATGCGAAGAGTTGACTCATTGGAAAAGACTGATGCTGGGAGGGATTGGGGGCAGGAGGAGAAGTGGACGACAGAGGATGAAATGGTTGGATGGCATCAGTGACTCGACCGACATGAGTTTGGGTGAACTCCAGGAGTTGGTGATGGACAGGGAGGCCTGGCATGCTGCGATTCATGGAGTCGCAAAGATTCGGACATGACCGAGTGAGCTGAACTGAACTGAAACCTTTTATTCATAGATATTAAGTATTCCAATTCTTGCCATTACAAATAATACTAAAAGCGCAGTCCTATATATTTCTTTGAATGTTGTTGCAGTATTTTTTTTTTTTAAGACAAGTAATATCTACGTGTGAAATTGCTGGGTCAAAAAGTATGTACATTAAGATTTTCCTTAATTTTGGCAAACTGTCTGCCAAAGAAATATGCTCACTTAAACTCCTGCCATCAGTTTATGAAACAGTCTGTTGCTTACATTCTGGCCAAACTTGAACATTATGAATCTTATTAATGGGGCAATCTATTAGACACAACATGTCTTGCTTTAATATCTCTTTCTCTGATTATCATGAAGGGTAGGTGGATTTTCATAGGTTTTATTTTCATTTTTTCTCCTGTGGTTATTTCAGTTTTGTAGGGATTGAACTGATGATGAGAGTCCTCATCTAGATGTCTAATTGCTGTCCACACGCAATTAGACTTGTGGACAGAGGTCTGGGAGATTTTTCACCAGTGGAACAGTGATAGTTGAAACAGTAAGGCCATAATAATTCCCTGTATAATCATAAAAAGAAGGGAATACAGGAACCGTAGGAAATACAAGAACAGCGTTAGGAAGGAGGAAAGAGAAAGTGATAGAAATTGAGCAGTAAGCTCAGATAGAAAGCTCAGCAGTTGTCGAGACTGAAGTAGAATCAAGACGGTGCTCTGACATGGTAACTGATTCAAGAGTTTAGGATAAGTCTTGAATCTCTGAGCCACAGTTTCCTCATTTATGAAATAAAAAGGTTGTATAAGATGACTCTAATTATAAAATTCATAGTTTCTGTAATTTTAACCCAAGAGATGAGACAACTTCATGGAAGTAGTCAATTTTAGAAAGCAGGGGGATTTGGCAGTAAGGTGGCCATTTAAAATAACTAGCTTGTTACGGTCCAGGACGGATTGCTTACTTCTGTCACTCCTGCTTTTTCTTCTTAATGCTTTTTTAAAAATCCATTTATTTTAAAAAAGCTTTTCATTTGGAAATAATTTCAGATTTATAGAAGTTACAAGGAACAGCCAAGCAACATTTATCTAGAGTCACTTATCTTAACATTTCACTTTTTTATTACTTTTGTTTTCTCTTCTCTATCCCTCTCTCTTTATATATATATATTTCTTCCCTCCAATCATACATAGATCTTAGCCTATTACTCCTAAATATTGCAGTATTTAGGGACATTATCACAGTATAGCTATGAATTTCAGTGATTTTAATGATATAATGATATAATACTTTCATCAACCTAACATCTGTTTTCCAATTAATAAAATAATTTGCTTTACAAAATTTTCCCCCTCCATTTAAAGATCCAACCTTGTATCTCATATTGCCCTTAGCTGTCATGGCTCTTTAGCTAGAATATTTTCACAACTTTTGCCTTTCGTGGCATTGACAGCTTTGAAGAATACAACACACAACACCCATCCCCTTAAAAAAAAAAAAAAAAGAAGATAACATTCCTCATTTGGGATTTATCTGATATTTCCTCATTAGAGTCCTCATTATATTTCCTCATTTCCTCATTAGATGCTGCATCCTCAGGGAATTGCATCTTGAGGCAAAGAATGTCCATCTGTCCCTCATTCGTGACATTAATTTTGATTACCTGGTAAAGGTTTTGTTCAGTTTCTCCAGTATATAATTACTGCGTTTCATTCCTTGCAACAGGATATCTCTAGGAAGAACTCTAAGATGACCCAAATATCCTGTTCCTCATCAAAATTTTTCTCCTATAGTTAGTGCCTATTGATGATTCTTGTCTTACCCAAACTTTGCCACTGTGGTTGCAAAATGACTGTCCAACTCTGGTACTCCCTCCACATTTACCTGTCAAGTATAAGCAAGAGTATGTCCTTCTTCTCCATTGATTTAATCTGTTTATTACTAGTACGGATTTATGAATTCCTGTTGTTTTTTAATTCTAACCTTTTTTTTTTTTTTTTTAATTTTTTGGTTGTGCTGGTTCTTCGTTGCTGTGCACAGGCTTTTCTCTAGTTATGGCGTGGGGGAGCTGCTACTCTTTAGTTGTGGGTACGCTGGCTTCTCATTGTGGTGGAGCACAGGCTCTTATTACAGAGCACGGCTCCAGGTGCTCTCGGGCTTCAGTAGTTGTGGCTCGTGGACTCTAAGTGTAAGCTCAGTCATTGTGAGACGTGGGGCTTAGTTGCTTCACAGCATGTGGTATCTTCTCCGACCAGGGATCCTACACTTTGTGCCTCGCATTGGCAGGCAGATTCTCAACTACTGGACCACCAGGGAAGTCCTCTAGCCTTAATCTGAATGGAGGGCATATGAATATGAGGAAACTACTGTGATGGACATTATTGACAAAGATTCTCACCTTCCATTAAATATGTAGAACATTTTTATAAAGAAAGAGTGCAACAATAATTTACTTATCTGGTAAACTCAATTTCCAAAATAGAGAGGAAAATATGAAAGTAGGCAGATGGCTTTTGCCCCACATATCAGAGTTGTTTTAGCATTATCTGAGTTTATTTACTCCCACTTTTTAAAAAATATTGGTTATTTGGCTAGCATGATTAGACGATTCAAATGGAGTTGTGAATGTGCACACAGGCAATGCTGTAGCAACAGTGCATCAAGAAGGGACAGCAGGAAGACTGATCATGAGGACTGTGCAGCTCATGTAGACTCAAAGGAGTGCAGGAACATAGTAGGCCATGATTATTCATTGTAGAGTGAAGGGTACAAAGTACTTCTAAGCTTCTGGGCATATCCTGGTATTACAGCTTTTGAATTGATATAAGATACCTCTGAGTCATTAGGAATAAGTTAAGCTACACCATATTTTATTAGTTTCAGGCAGAGAAGCAAGTGATATTTCAGAAAAAAAATCAATACAAGTGGGTTAAATGAAACTGTTACTAGTACTTGAAGATGAAAACCTCAGTTACCTAGAATATCTAATTATGTTCAATCCCTTGCTGCCCTCTTCCATTATGCTGTCATATAAATANGAGTCATTAGGAATAAGTTAAGCTACACCATATTTTATTAGTTTCAGGCAGAGAAGCAAGTGATATTTCAGAAAAAAAATCAATACAAGTGGGTTAAATGAAACTGTTACTAGTACTTGAAGATGAAAACCTCAGTTACCTAGAATATCTAATTATGTTCAATCCCTTGCTGCCCTCTTCCATTATGCTGTCATATAAATAACTGCTGCTAAGTCGCTTCAGTCGTGTCCGACTCTGTGCGACCCCATAGACGGCAGCCCACCAGGCTCCCCCATCCCTGGGATTCTCCGGCAAGAACACTGGAGTGGGTTGCCATTTCCTTCTCCAATGCATGAAAGTGAAAAGTGAAAGTGAAGTCGCTCAGTCGTGTCCGATTCTTCTCGACCCCATGGACTGCAGCCTACCAGGCTCCTCCGTCCATGGGATTTTCCAGGCAAGAGTACTGGAGTGGGGTGCAATGCCTTCTCCGTCATATAAATAAGGCATTACTGAATTGTCCTTAATTTGTATTAGTTCATACAAACATTTATTTACATACTAGTTTGTCTCTCCAAGAGTTGTTCCAGGGAGACATTAATCTTCACAAAATAAATACATCCCTGCTGATCCATACCCTGCAGAGTTGCCCTTGTGAGAGATAGCTCAGTCATAAAATAAATCCTTACTGGATAGCAAGGAGATCAAACCAGTCAATCCTAAAGGAAATCAATCCTGAATATTCATTGGAAGGACTGATGCTGAAGCTGAAGCTCCAATACTCTGGCCACCTGATGTGAAGAACTGACTCACTCGAAAAGACCCTGATATTGGGAAAGATTGAGGGCAGGGGGCGAAGGGGATGACAGAGGACGAGATGGTTGGATGGCATCACTGACTCGATGGATGAGTTTGAGCAAGCTCCAGGAGTTGGTGATGGACAGGGAAGCCTGGTGTGCTGCAGTCAATAGGGTTGCAAATAGTTGGACATGACTGAGCGACTGAACTGAACTGATGCCTTTTGAAATTTGTTGCTCATATTTGAATGGACGGGTGATTATCTCTGTTCTTTGTGTCTTATTATCTGTGGCATGTCTCTCTTGATTTGGGAATTGTGGCAGGCTTTTCCAGTAACTTGGTGTCAAGTTTTTTGGAGAATGCCTGTCTATTCCTTCAAACCCCTGTGCCTTTGAATTTGGAATATGCTACTTTGCCTGTACTTTCACTCAGAACACTGCAAACAACAGATCTTTTCAAAATGTCCAGCCAATAAATATATTTGAAAAAAAAAAGATTAAAGCTTAGGAAAATTACAGAGATACATGTTATTACTGAAATTCTGTTGGTTGTAAAAGAATTAAGTGTTACTGAAATAATAAGCTTTCTTATGCCACCAGTTCGATTTTGTTTTGACAGCTGTAATGACAAGAGTTATTTGTTGATTCTTTTTTACAGTGGTGGTCTCATCTTTGAAACTGCTTGTTCCACATCTAAGTGAGTTCCTTGGCTTACCCCTTGGAAATAAGATTGATGGACAGTAATAAAACTGTTCCATAATGGTGGTTGTTCTGAAACTACTTTTAAGCATATTGAATTCTTATTGATTTCTATTTTATATAATGGCATTTCTATTTTATACATTAGTACTTTTTGTTATACTAAGACTTTGTTTATTTCTTGTCTTTTGGCAAAAGCAAACGAAAAACATAAACTCAGAGAACTTAACCGTGACTAAAGATGCTCTGATAAGGAAAATTTGCTGTTCTTCTTTGGATGTAAAAAGTCAGTTTCATTTGCATGTCAATGAATAGGAAAGGACACTGACTTCCTAAAATAATTTCCAAGCTAAAAAAAAAAACAGACAGACATTGAGAGTGAACTTTTTTCTGTATTTTTATACACAAATTCTTAATCTTAACGAAATTCGGAAATTTGGACTTAACACAACTCTAAAAGTTAATAAAATTACTATTTTACAGGTTATCAACGGGAGAAACAGATTTTGAGTAATTATGCCAAACTCATAAATTCAGTATGTTAGAATTTAGTATCTCCATGGCCTAGCTTCATGAGTCACAGGACTTCTCAAGTCCATATGAAAACTTCACTGCTCTTACAGTAAATTTTAAAAAATTATTGGTAGATATAGGAAGACAGGCAGACAGGCTCATTTGTTTTTATGGAAACCCTCCTAGTTTTATTCCTAACTGTGGAAAGCAATCAAAACCTTTGTAGGTGTGAAGGGAAGAAATGTGCTCTGACTCCTGTTTCCTGAAAGCCCATTTCTTTTTCTCAATCAACCCCACTGGGTGAACTGTACAGAGTAAAGGCTTTTACAATAAGCCTTTTTCATTGCACAAGGCAGATAGTGTGGTGCAGGCAGTTCCGAGGTTGGGTGATTCCGAGGCTGGAGAAATCTGTTTCAGATAATTCATGCAGAGTCAATACTGTCCATGGAAAACGGAAAACTTTGGGAAATTACAGCAGATTTTAGCTCAGATCATTTCTGCAGGAGCTGGGTCATGTCCACACTGAAACCACCAGCGGGTAGGAAAAGAGGATCCCCACTGGGTTCATATCACTCATCATTCCCTCTAGGAAACAGGAGAAACAGTGACGATCTGCCTCACCTGAGTACATTGGGAATAAAAGATACACAGTATGTGGCCTGACTGCTGGTAGAAGTGGGACAGTTTCTGCAACAGACACTGGTAATGTTACGTCTCAGGCCAAGGGAAGGTCCTGCAAAGGTGAGAAAATATATAGTAGCTCCTGAAAGCTTCCCACATACCTGGTACTTGAAGTTATCTCCCCATGTGAATACTGGATGTATGAAGTTCAACTTCTGGCTGTCAGTTCCATTGCAAAGGCTACTATCAGAATTTTCTCTTTTATGAGTCACACTATGTTGAGCAAGGAGAAATTTAAATCGAAATTTAAAGTTATTACAATTACACAAAATAAAATTCCCTGTTGTTCCTCAGTTTTCCTATTTTCAAAAGCAGTGATAATGGGATTTATATATACAGATCTATATTGTTGAATTATTACTGTGGGCACATAACCTTTTCCTTACTCTCTTACTAACAATTTAAGAAGATTAAAGATTTACCCAACTAGAAGGATTTTTCCTCGAAGTGCTAGTTCTGTTTGCCTGTTATTTCTTTGGAACTTGAGGCAATTAACATCTGTGGAAAAACTTCCTGTATACATCACACATTCTCCCCTTTTCACCATTAGTCTGCTCTACTTTTTCTTGGTCTATTCTCATTTGACTTCTCATTTGACTCTCTGCTTCTCCTAGTGATTTCATCATTTTTTTTTTTTTAGGACTTTCTTTGAAAGTAAATGAAATAAAAATGAAAAGAACATGAACTTTACCTATCCTTTTTTTGTTCGCTCTTTAACAACTTTGGGTGTGGAGAAGGGAGGGGGAGGCGCTTTAAAGAAGTAACTATTTAAGAGATAAGGATTGAAGGGCATTCTAGCTTCCCTAACTAGTGAAGGGCAGTCAATGGAGGAAATCATTAGCATCCTACAATATACAAGATTAATCTGTTCTGTTTAGGGATTATTAGAGAGGAAAGAAAGTAAATGGGAAGGAATTTTGTCGCTTTCCTGTTTTATGGGCAACGCTGGTTCACAGTATTCCTTTCACATTCTACCATACATTGCCTGGAGAGAGAGAGGCAGATCGTCCAATAAACCATCCATTTTCTAAATGGTCTAATGATAGCATATACAAAGGTGGATCACCTTCCATTTATAGTCAGACTGCCTCAAATGGTGCTAATTCTAAATAGGCCACCCCATATAGTGCACCCTCCGAAACAACACCCTTCCGCTGTTTAACGAAATCCATTCCTTTTTTATTCACAGGAAATATTTACTATTCCAGAATCTTGTCTTGCATTCAACGTGAAAATATTGCTCACCCGGAACTCATCAATCTGAGACCCAAGGGATGCCAAAGTCCCTGTCATCTGCTCATTAGGCCAAGGGCATCACACAAAGGCCTACTTCTAACACCTCCTGAATCTTAATGCGAGAGAGTATTGATCTCTACAATTTATGATCCTACGGCAGTGGGGTGGCTCTTCACACGTGGAACCTCCTCACTTGTGCAGTGACTTCGAAAAACACCTCTGGCGCGGGCAGGATATAGGATTCAGGAGCCGAGGGTTTCCTCGGTTTCTTCGTTCTCTGGCCTTAAAGGTAAGGTGCAGGGCGCTGAAAGCGGCGGCCACCGCAGCGGATTTCACCGCGGAGGGCCGGGCGCGGGGAGCCGGCGGCCGGGCTGCCGCGGAGGCCCCACCTGTGCGTCCCTTCAATCCTTCCCCGCCCCCTCGTTTGGCCGGTAGCGGCCCCTCCTTCGGGCGGGCTCGAGGCGGAGGGACTGCGGCTGTGGGCGCGCGCCGCGGCCGTGGGCCCCCGGGGACAGTTGGGCTCGGCCTGGCAGAGGAGCCGCTGACGGGAGCGCGCGCTGAGAAGACCCTCCCCCCCCTCCCCCTCCCGCCGCGACGCTCGCGGCCCGCGCGAGCGCGCTCGGTTGGTGCACGAGCGCGGCTCCGCCCCGCCTGCTCGGCGCGCGCCCCCGCCCGACCCGCTCTCCTCCCCCATCCCGGGCGCTGACGGGGTGGATCCAGCTCACTCCCCTCCCCTGAGCGGCCGCGGCGGCGGCCGGCGCTGAATGAGAGACGCCGACTGCTCGGGTCGCTGAGCGCTAGCCTAGGCGGCGGTGGCGGCGGCGGCAAAACGGCGGAACCGGAGGCCCGCGCCGTCCTTCCAACCTCCGAGGCATCTGCCGGGGCTGCGCAGGTCGGTGCCTTCGCCGCGGGCCTGGTGCGGAGCCTCGGTGGGCGGTGCGGGGGAGGGAAGGTGGGTGTGCTGCGACCCCCGAGCGGCGCGGAGCCGCAGCGGCGGCGGCGGCATCGCGGAGAATGGCGGCGCCTGGGGCGCTGCGGTGTATGTTGTTCGCCCGGCCGCGGGCCCCGGGACTGCTCGCCCTCGGCGAGGAGAGGGGGTTGCGGGGCTCGGGCTGAGGGAGGAGGGGGCTCGGAACCCAGGGCCGCGCCTCCCTCGGCAGCTCGCTCTCGGCGTCGGGAGGCGGCCATGGGGTCCCCGCTCCGGCTCTCTGTCCTGAGGCCGGGGTCAGCCCGTCTCGCCTCTCCTCGCTTCTCCCCTGGGTGGCGGAAGCCCCCGGCCTCCGCCCGCGCTGCCTTGGCGCCCAGCGGCACCTCAGCCTCCCTTCAGGTGAGCGGAGCCGGGGCTCGGGGAGTCGGAACCCGCCGAGGCGGGCCACACCCCCTCCCCAGGCGCTGCGCCCCCGAAGCCCGGCCGCCCAGCTGGCCGCCTTGCGGACCCGCACTCTCGCGGTCAGGGTGACCTGTTGCGGAGCGGCCCGCAGCCCGAATCGCCCACCGACTCGGACCGGGAGGGACCGGTCCTGCGCTGGCCCCGCGCGGCGGGACGCGGAGCCGGGGGCCGCTGCGGGAGATCGGGTGTGCGGTACTGCTAGGAGCGGACGTACTGAAAAAAAAATAATAATAATAAAAGAGGTTCCCCCACGGGTCTGATCAAACACTTGCAGAGCGGGGATATCTGTCTGCAAATATCCGGGATTCCATTGCAGTATCGGATTAGGTAGACTCATAAACACCATGCTTTGGAGGTGATTTGAGAGAAACCCGAGCCGGAAGTGAGGAGCTGTTATCTGTATCAGGAAAATAACCTTAAACCTGTGCTGAGCTAAATTATCCCCCCACATACCCCCATCAAAGCTCTTTTCCTGTAGCTGTGTGTTGTGCAGACGCAGTCCAGTTTCACTGTACGTGGGCGTGTTTGGGAAGAAGCTGCGAGCTGATAGGAGGTACCTTAGTACAAATGTTAATTTGTTTTACCCAGGAGGGGTGAGAGAGGAGGAAGAAAGGGCACTGATGTTAGCTGTGGAGGAGGGGGCCATTGAAACACTAAATTTCTGTTGAAGAAAGCTCTAAAAAGAAATAGAGTACCTGGCCTTTAAGATGATTAAGAAGGAAGTACAGTCAGCAGTTAATTGAGCTTAATCTTTTACATGCCCAGGATTTTAAAATTTCAACGCTGTAGTTGCTATAGAGAGCTTTGTTTTCATACCGGTGTTTGTGAATTGATCTTGGTGTTTTTCTGTATTCACCATCCAGCCAGCTCTGTCTCTTTGAAGATGACCATCAGAATTTTGGGAAACTTTTGGATCGGAGCAACATAGTATTACAGTCATAGATCATAGCTTGCTAGCCCTAAAAGCCTATTCCATCCAGATAATTATGGTTATACAGTGCTGTAGAATCATAAATAATATGTGTTACTGTTACTGCTGCATATCTTCCTGGAGACTTTAGAATTATGAAAGATCTTATCCAAATGGTATTATTTTAATAAAAGCCTCTTACTCAAGCTTTGTAGGCGTAAAGTTTATCGTTTAGCTTCGATTTGGAAAAGTACTTGTCTTATTAGCTTAAAGACCAAATGCAAGGACATTATTTTGAAATGGTAAGATCTACCTTTTTTTTTTTTCCATTTTATTCCACCTTTCATTCAATTAAGAAATTTGACTTTAACACACTGAGAATGGAACTCTGGAAATATTGTTCATTTTGCCTAAATCATTCCAGATTGCAATATGCTTTTCTGATACATTCTCTGATTATCAGCAAAAACTGACCAAAATATCCTGAGAGAAAATATAACGTCTTTAAATCTGACCTTGTGGATCCTTTATGTACTTTTATCATATATGTGAGTAATGTATTTGTGTGGGTGTTTATGTACCTAGTACATGTCTCTTTCAGTTTAGTACATGTCATTACAGCTCAGACAGCAGTTTTTTGTAGTGAATGATGGATATGTGTATAAGTGAAATTGTTCTGTTGCAATTTAAGACACTTTTGTCCAGAGGCCCAGTTGGTACACTGATTCATTCATTCTCCACATATTTATTCATTTTCTACTTGGTGCCAGTTAGTTGCCTAGATGTTGGTGATACAACAGAGAAAAGGATAGGTCTGTGCCCTGATAGAGCTTAAAGGGTAAGTAGGCAGATTGTCAGATAACACTATTTAGCATTAGTTTACAACTGTAAGAAGTAAAAACTCCTCTGAAGAGTTTTTTTGGTTAAGGTTATTTGTTGTGTTTTTCCTTCTAAGGATAGTGGGAATTATTACTGAGTGAACAAAAGCATCAAGACAAGTTATTTAAAAAATATACTGATGTTTATGTACTTTGGGTATCTGGTTCCCCAAAATAAACACTCTACCTTAAGTCACATGATGCACAGTTTACATGTGGTTAGACAGCTTTATACTTTTGGTTTATATAGTTAAATGAGATGTTTGCTAAGAATATTTTTCTTGGCACTTGTTTTTAAGGGACTCTAATTCTTTTTTTTCCCTAAATTTTTTAAAGCGTTCCCTAAATTTTTTCTTCCTCTGGTTGTGTATGTGTGAGTGAACCAAGGTCCTGTTGTTCTTCCTTAGAATATAATAGCTATTATTGCTAAATCAGAGAATTCCGACTGAAATTTTTCTTTTTAAAATATGACAAACACTGGTATAGTTTGTCGCAAATTATTGTTGTTTAGTCTCTAAGTCATGTCTGACTCTTTTGTGACCCTATGGACTATAGCCCACCAGGCTCTTCTGTCTATGAGATTTCCCAGGGAAGAATACTGGAGTGGGTTCCCATTTCCTTCTCCAGGGGATCATCCCGACCCAAGGACCTTTTCAGATCACAAAACGTTTTAATATACTGCTGCTGCTGCTAAGTCGCTTCAGTCATGTCCGACTCTGTGCCACCCCATAGACCGCAGACCACCAGGCTCCCCCCGTCCCTGGGATTCTCCAGGCAAGAACACTGAAGTGGACTGCCATTTCCTTCTCCAGGGGATCATCCCGACCCAGGGACCTTTGCAGATCACAAAACTTTTTAATACACTATTGATTCTTAAATATGTTGGTACTTCTTATTTACAGGAGTGCCAACAATTAACATTGACCTTGAGCGTGTGCTTAGTCGCTTTGGTCATGTCTGACACTTTGTGACCCCCTGGACCATTAGCCCTCCAGACTCCTCTTTTCATGCAGTTTTCTCGGCAAGAATACTGGAGTAGGTTGCCATGCCCTCCTCCAGGGGATCTTCCCCACCCAGGGATGGAGTCCCTGTCTTCTGCATTGGCAGGCGTATTCTTTACCATGGAGCCATCGGGGAAGCCCAGAACATTGACCTTATGTAGGTATTATCATCTCCATTTTGAGCTGAGGAAATGGAAATGTGAGTACACCAACAAGCAAGCAGTGAACCTAAACCCAAGTCTTAGCTCTTACTACAGTGTGATGCTCCACCTGGGGCGTTTTGATGGGGGGAGCATCAACACCCATCGCTACAGTTCAGCATATGGTATAGCTGCTAGCCTGCTTTTCCAGAAAGTTGTAAATAACTTTTAAACTCTAAACCCAACTGTTAGTTGAGATTTAATTAGACCTGTTTAGATTCTAAAAGTTCTGTTTTTTATTGCTGTATTAAAAAAAAGACAGTTTGGATCTACTTTTAATGATGTAAATGTTTTGAGAATAAGATGTAATAAAATTAATCCTCTTTTCTGAATGTGAAGTTTTTATTGTATAACAACTGTATTTAGAATAAAGCAAATTGCTTCACTCTGGATGCTACATTTTTTTAGTTACTCAGTTTTCAGTAAAAAGATAATTCAGATAGCCTGAAACTCTGGCTTAACCTGAGTGAAGTTTCTTGGAAAATAAAATTACCCTCTAAATTTTTTTTTTTTAATATGTCTTACTCCCCTTGGTTTATGGATTTTCTTCAGTGAGAAAATAAAGATTGGATGTGATATATTTCAGTAGCTTGAAATTACTCTGGAGTCTTTCTTGATTAACATCTTGAACTTTTGGTTTAGGAAACCTTTTAACCATGTCATAGGAATAGAAACACTGAAATTTGAAATATGTGACTTCTGCCTATTCTATGGAAAGAAGAAAGTTTGAGTATATATTTAGCGAGTCCCTTTAGTCAGTAATGGCTGGTTAGGGATGTAGGAAGCAGTGTTCATAGGGCTCAGCTTGAAGGTGCCTGGCAGCTTGTATGTGCCACCACTGGGAACTTTGGTACAGGCTTTTGAATGACACATGGCTTTGGTGTATGAGAGGCTTGAAAATGAAGCCCTCACCTTGAGCTTAATTGATACTCTTCTGTTATTTTGCTTATATGACCTTTTCTCCAAACAGATTTTTCCTTCTTGCTCATTCTTGGAGAACCCTTTTCTGAAAACCTTGCCTAAATAGCAGCCCCATCACACTCTACCCTCACCTTTATTTCTCTTCACAACAGTAATTTATCTGACATTATAGCATATGTTAATTTGCTTATTATCTGCTTCCCTCTGAATATAAGGTGGGACCTTCCTTGAGGTCCTTCACGGGGTCAAAGACTTGGCTTACTGATGTCTTCCTAGCACCTAGAAAAGTGCCTGGCACAGTCAGTCAATGCCCAGATAAACTTTGTGGAGTGGTTGAATTAATTGACATTAAATGATACAAAAAACACTAGTTATGTTTCTTGAGAACAGCAACACACTAACTTTTGACTTTAAATAATACACCTGTGCAGTTAAAAAGAAAGTTGTACTGTAAGACTTAAAATGAAAACCCCACCCCCTGAATAATTTTCCCTCCCAGGTCCTGCTTTTAGAGCAGTTATTTTTGATACGTTTAGCCGTTTTTTTTTTTCTTTCTGATATTTATTTCCATATTTTAAGGTATTACTTGTTTTTCAATTTTAGATATCTGTTGGCTTCTTCCTCTGGAAGATGAGTCTATGCTTTAGGGTTCTTAAGCCCGCTGAGCTTCCTCTCCCTTTATCTCCTTAATATAGTCACCTCCTAATACGTTATATCTCCTAATGTAACATATAGTTATGTAACTTATTGTTTATTGTTTACATTATTATGACTTTGTGTATCTGTTTACTGTTGAACTATGCAGTATTCTGTGATTATATTTCATGAATTTTTAAAAGTTTGGGGGGACTTGCTTGGTGGTCCAGTAGCTAAGACTCTGTGCTCCAGTGCAGGGGACCTAGGTTACGTTGCTGGTCAGGGAACTAGATCCCACATACCACAGCTGAGTTTGCATGCCACAACTAAGACCTGTTGCAACCAAATAAATAAATATTCAATTTTTTTTTTTTTTTTTTGCTTAGTGTCCTATTTGTCTCTATCCACCCCACCCCCACCCCGCCCCCACCAGGAACTGTCTCAGTATGTGCAAACACATCAGATTGATCACTTGATTTTTATTTTTTTAATTGGAAATATCTCAGAGTTCCCTGTCCTTATGCCCAAATTAGCACTGGGGCTCTCCACTCTGCTGGGCATCAGCTTGTGATTTCCCTTTGTGACCCTGGGAGTTCTCTTTAACTTTTCCCTGTGTTAGAGCCCATGTTCTCTGGATCCCTGTCCTCTTTCTCTGATTTACCCCTTTGTTTTGGTGAAATACATCCCTCAGTAACTTTCAAGAAAGAGTGTTTGAGGAGGTGAAATTTCTGAGACGTTTGCATTGCTGAAAATAGCTTTCTTCTACCCTGACAGCTGGTTAATAATTTGGCCCATCTCAGTGTGGGATTCTAAACTGAAGTAATTGTCCTTCAAAATTTAAGGGGTGATACTACAATTACCTAGCTTCAGGTGGCTGTTGAAAAGTCTTGTGCCCTTTCATCTTCTTCATCCTTTCTGCATGACCGGTGTCTAGTAAGATCCTTTCTCGGTCATCAGTCTGTGGTTCTCATGTCTTCTGTGTGTCTTGTGTGGGTCTTGCATTTCTTCTGCACGGGACTCAGTGGGCCCTTCAACCAGCAGTGTCTGTATTAGATGAGAGGAGAGGTGATCATCCGGTGCAAGGCTGAACCAGTTTTTTCTTTGAAGGGCTGAAGAGTATTGTAGGCTTGTGGGCAGTACTATCTGTTACTGCTACTCAGCTTTGCTTTTGCAGCATGAAGCTGCCATAGACAGCACAGGCACATGGTTTGCTGGCCCTAGTCTGAGCACAGGTTGGAAGGATTAGCCGTTGCTTTACTAGGAGTCAGGAGAGAAGAGCATAATTTGTGGACAGACATGATGGTGGTGGCTTGAGGAAGTTCTCATCTGAGGTTTTCTGTTAGTGTATGATAAGCAAGACCATTAGCTGAGAGTGAGAAAGAATGGCTGTGTGTATCGGCGGTTTAACAAGGGGGAAGGAACATGACATAGTCATCCATCAAAGAGTGGAAAAGTGAAGAGAATAGAGGAGAGGAATATATTGTGTTGGCGGCGGCTGCTGCTAAGTTGCTTCAGTTGTGTCCGACTCTGTGCGACCCCATAGACGGGAGCCCACCAGGCTCCTCCGTCCATGGGATCTTCCAGGCAAGAACACTGGAGTGGGTTGCCGTTTCCTTCTCCGATGCGTGAAAGTGAAGTCGCTCAGTCGTATCCAACTCTTAGCGACACCATAGACTGAGCCTACCAGGCTCCTCCATCCATGGGATTTTCCAGGCAAGAGTACTGGAGTGGGGTGCCATCGCCTTCTCCAATTGTGTTGGCTAGTCAGCATTAAGGGCTCACTTACCCAAGAGAGATGATTTTAAATTTCAGGTTCCTGGCTTTAATAGAAATATCTCTAAAATCTCACCAAATATGATATCTTATAAAGGTCTCCCCCCGCCCCCACCCCGGTCAGGTGAGGTTTTTTAAATTAATCATCAGAACTATTCACATATAAGTACTGTATACTTATATGTGTATATGTTTTTATACATACAAACATGACCTATATAACTTCTCATTTGTAGAGAAATGCCAAAAGAAAGTACTATAATTTTTCCCAAATGCACATTTGATTTAGAAATCATTTGCTTATTCATTTTTTAAAAGCCATGGAGCATTTTCTGTGTTCCAGGAATAGTTCTTGGTGTTGGAGATACAGCTGTAAACAAAAATACAAAAACATTTGCCTCTGTTACATTTATATTTTAACTAACATATAATTAAATACACACGTCAACATTCACAAAGAAAGGAACGTTATGCAGAGATGAGAAAATATAATGTTATTAAATGTATTTTTTTTCAGCTTTCTTGTATAATTGACAGAATTGTAAGACATTTAAATTAAAGTATACCAAATGATGATTTAATGCACGTTTACATTGTGAAAATGCTCAGCATCATTAGCTGTAAGACAGTGGTCCCCAACCTTTTTGGCACCAGAGACTAATGTCATGGAAGACAGTTTCCATGGATAGGATTTGGGTGCGGTGGTTCAGGTAGTAATGTGAGCAGTGGGAAACAGCAGATAAAGCATCACGCACTAGCCCACTGTGTGGCCCTGTTCTTAACAGGCCGTGGACAGATACCAGTCCATGATCTGGGGATTGGTATAAGGGAAGTGAGGTCAAGCTATGATGAGATACCCCTTCTCACTACTAGAAGGGCTAGAATTTAAAAAGTTTGGTGATGTAGCAAGTATAGGTATGGATGCTGAGAAATTGGATCTCTCAGACACTAACAGGAATATAAAATTATGTAGCTTCTTTGGAAGATAGTATGGCAGCTCTTAAGGAGATTAAATGTTGAGTGACCATTATGACCCGGTAGTTCTTTCTTAGGTATATACCCAAGGAAGATGAAAGCATGTCTCCATAAAAAATTGTTCCCAAATGATTATGGCAACATTATTCATTGTAAGGAAAAACATAGAAATAACACAAATGTCTATCACCCAACAAGTGAATAAACAAAATGTGATATATCCATCCAATGGGATTATTATTTAGCCCTTAAAAGGAGTAAGGTACTATACATGTTATATCATCAGTAAATTTTGAAAATACTATGCGTGGTGAAAGAAGCAGTCACAAAAGGCCAGATATTATATGATTACATTCATATGAAACATGAAGAACAGGAATCTATAGAGATAGAATGCTGATTAGTGGTTGCTTGAGGTTGCAGGTAGGGGATGGGAAGGTCTAAAGAGTATAGAGTTTCTTTTTAAGATTTTAAAAATGTTCTACAGTTGACTGCATTGATACTTCTACATGCCACTGAACTGTATACATTTTCTTTTTGGCCTCTCTGTGTGGCTTGTCATATTTTAGCTCCCTGATCAGGGATTGAACATGAGGCCTTGTCAGTGAAAACTCAGGAGTCCTAACCACTGGACCACAAGGGAAATTCCTGAATTGTATGATATGTGACTATATTTCAAAGCTGTTTAAAAAAAGCAAGACATGGCAAAAATAATCAGTAATATGAGGCAACAGTACTTTAATTGAGAAAAGCAAGTTGCAGAGCAAAGTATAAAATATCCCATTTTAATAAAACAGTAAAAATCCAATGTTTATTGCAGAGTATAAGTGATCTTGTAAGATTGAAAAATGTTACACACAAGATTTAAACATTTGTTACCTAGTTGGTCTTAGGTAAAAAAGAGGGAGAGAAAGAAGGGAGAAAATAACTTGAAGGAAAAGGGCTTTATATAGAAGAAACAGCATTTATAACATAATAAACATAAATCTGGACTGCAAGGAGATCCAACCAGTCTATTCTGAAGGAGATCAACCCTGGGATTTCTTTGGAAGGAATGAAGCTGAAGCTCTGGTACTTTGGCCACCTCATGCAAAGAGTTGACTCATTGGAAAAGACTTTGATGCTGGGAGGGATTGGGGGCAGGAGGAGAAGGGGATGACAGAGGATGAGATGGCTGGATGGCATCACTGACTCAATGGACGTGAATCTGAGTGAACTCTGGGAGTTGGTGATGGACAGGGAGGCCTGGTGTGCTGCGATTCATGGGGTTGCAAAGGGGCGGACACAACTGAGCGACTGAACTGAACTGAACTGAAACATAAATCTTGAAAAGAAAATGGTAGTTGTCTATGTGGTGAGATACTAGGGTTTTTTCCTTTTTCTTCTTATATTTTTCTGGATTGTTTGATTTCCTTTATCAATATAAATACCTAAAACTAAGAAGCAATACAAATAAAACATTTATGAAATCTGAAAAAAAAGCAGCAGTTTGTTTTCCATAATAGCACCCAACTGGAAACAAGCCAGATGCCCATCAGCAGAAAAATGTAGCAATAATTTGTGATATGCTCTGTACTGGAGTACTATATATCGGTGAAAAAGAGGGAACTACTACCATACTTAGCAAATATGGATGAATATCACCAACTATTGATAGAAATCAGACACAAAAGAGTATGTACTGTGTGATCCTCTTTTCTTGAAGCTCAGGAAAAGGTCAAACTCATCTCTGTTGTTGGAAGTCAAAGTAGTGGTTAAGGGTTGGGACTAGCGGAGCAAGACTGCTAGAGTGCTGGAAATGCTCTCTATATCTTTATTTGACTGGTGGTTACATGCACATCTACATAGTAAAAATTCATACGTCCATTTTAGTATTTATGTGTGTGTCAATAAAAAAAGTAAAACACATCAAGCCAGAAAAAAATGAAAAAAATGAGCTTTAAAAAATCTGGTGCTCATGTAAAAAGTCTTTGTATACTTTCAAGGATACTTATATCACTTCCAAAGACAGTTTCTCTCTGCTTTCAGTTTTTTGTTAATTAATTTTTAATTGAAAGATAATTGCTTTATATAATTGTGTTGGTTTCTGCCAAACATCAGCATGAATCAGCCATATCTGCCTTCATTTTTAATGGTTGCATCATAATGCATAATGGTTGCACACCCTGTGGGTGTGTCAGAATTTCTTTAAGCAGTCTCTTGATGGGACACTTAGGTTGTTTCTCACTTCTATATACTGTAAAGAGCGATAGAGTTGGCATCTTTTCTTATACATCTTCCTGTACTTTTCTGGTCGTTTCCTTCTGACGAATTCCTAACGGGAGGATGGTTTGCTTGTTTGGAGGTGAAGTACATTTGCATTCTTGCCTGTGCCATATAATTGTTTCTCTATGCTCTTACTGACTTGGTGATTAACTTTACAAACATAGATTTTGATCTGTTATGTAATTCTTATTTTAATTTGCATTTTTAAATATTTTTGGTGAAATTTATATTTTCATGTTTTTGGACATTTAGGCTATAATTTCCTTTACATATCTTATATACTTATTGCTTATATTCTTATCTCTTAAAAGCCTTTTAAGCAGATAAGTCAAATAAACAAAAAAATACATAAAGATTAATACACTTAACACCTCAGATAGGAAAAGACAAATACCAAATGATATCACTTACATGTGAAATCTAAAATATGATATAAATGAACTTATCTATGAAAAGAAACAGACTCACAGAGAGAACAAACTGGTGGTTGCCAAGGTGGGGAGGGTTAGGGGAAGGATGGATTGGGAGTTTGGGATTAGCAGATGCAAGCTGTTATATAGAATGGATAAACAAGTTCCTGTTGTATACCACAGGGGACTATTTTTAATATCCTGTGATAAACTGTAATGGAAAAGAAAAAAAAAAATACAGTTAACTTGAGAAATGAAACATTACCAGTGCAGTTGAAGCATCCTATTGCTTAACCTAAATAACATGTTAGAGCTCTTCATGTATGAAGAATATTGGTTTTGTTGCTTGTTGTAGACCTTTTCCCTATCTTATTTTCTGTCACATAACTTAGAGTATTTCCATGGTGGCTCAGATGGTAAAGAATCTACCTGCAATGCAGGAGACCTCGGTTCAGTCCCTGGGTTGGAAAGATCCCTTGGAGAAGGAAATGGCAACCACCTCAGTATCTTGCCTGAAGAATCCCATGGACAGAAGAGCCTGGTGGGCTACAGTCCATGAGATTCAAAGAGTTGGACATGGCTGAGTATCTCTTTTTAGAGTCTTTTATTAAATCTATATTGGCTTCAGTTGTGAGATATACCGTTTAATATACAATTAAGGATAGAAATATACTGTCAGTTAAACCATGACACTCTTAGTTTAAGAGGCATCCTGATTTCAGAGATGTTAAAAGATGAGAAAATATTCATACTAGAATTGATGAAATATATGTATATGTTTGGCTGTATGTGTGTGTTATATGTTTTCTTTAGTCAGATTTATCAGTCTTTTCTACTGTTTCAGTTTTTCTATTGTCAGTCCTAGACTTTCCTATGCCAACATTAAAAAAAAAATTCACCTAGTTTTACTTCTAGTATTTTTATGCCCTAAACATTTTTCATCTTTAATTCATCCTGTTTATTTTAATGTAAGATCTGGTTTTTGTCCTTTTACCCAAATAGTTAGCCAGTTGTCATAAAGTTAAAGGCCACTGGCAGTTTTTTGAATAAGTAATGAATGATATAGTCAGATATGGTTATTTGAAAAATATTAATATGGCTATGGATCTTGATTGGGTTTAGTCTAAAAATTCCCAGTTGCATTTTCTATTAAATATATATCTTAATTTATTTGCAATAAGAGGAATATGAATGTTACAACTGTGATTTCATATTGCCTTAAATAATGCATCTGAGTATTCTTGGAATCAGTCAAATAATTAAAACGATTTTTTGCCACATAGACCATGGTTTTAATCCTGTGCTTAAAGTTTGTGTGAATCTGGGCAAGTTACTTAATTTTTCTTAATATTCAGCCTCCCTGTTTGTAAAGTGGGCATAGAAGTGTCTTCTCATAGGATCACTGTAAGGATTAAATGAGAAGGTATAAAAAAGTACTAGGCTGAATTAGTTCTTAACTCTTCCTCCTTCAGGACCGTGAAGATCGAGTGTACTAATCACAGCCTAGCTTTTCTTGTATCTGGGGTTACTCTAGAGCTCTAGGGTTACTAGAGTAAAGAATTCGTTAGACCTCTTCAGATTCTGATTAAGGTGTCTCAGGGTTTGACTAGAACTTTTCTGGCCTCCTAGAAGTAGCTTACATGGCAAATCTATGTGTTTTCTATTGTTGCTTTTAAGCTGCCCTTCTGTGAATGTGCTGAAATCTTCATCGCTTTTAGGGTTTTTTAGTTAGGGGATTCGTATGTATTTTAGGTTTGACTGATACAGCTTTTATTCTGTCAGTTGTCATTAGGATAAACTCTGCTGCTTTTCTTTCACAGTTTAGATTTGTGGATATATTTTTTAATAGGTTTGTGTGGTTCAGATCCCGTCTCTTAGGGCTGAGGGTACAGGGGTAAGTCTATTAAAAGGAAAATGTTTTGAAGATATCCTTGGGTAAGAAACTACGCTTTGGACTTGCTTCTTTTTGTCAGCAGTGTTTTTGAAAGGTTTCTGTGAGCCCAGTACTTTTGAATGTTATCCTGGAGGAGTAAGTTCTGGTTGTTTATATCTTCTTGGTGAAGAGAAGAGAGAGAGATGAAATTTTCTGTATGAAACCACAGTAAATAACACGAGATTGTATGTAGTTATGTGTCAGATTGAAGAGCAGTGTGCAGGAGAAGAGGGAGGAGTTATGTGCTCAGTGAGGGCAGGAGTGGTCCTTAGGAAATGTGTTTCATTAAGGTGGTAAGAACAGAAGCTTTGGGGAACAGCATTACTGAAGTTTCAGCAACAGGAATCAGTTTTGGCATGCTTTGGCCTTCAGGTTTTTGGAGGTTTTGTAAATAATTTGATAAAATGAGACTAAATTATTCAGTCCTTAGAAGTAAAGCAGGTTAAAATTTAAGGGATAACATACACTGTTACTGACTTTTGGCTTCTCACTCTATTTCCAAGATTGGAGGGAAAATCCAAACTGTTTAGAACCAGTGTTCTTTTTTTTCCCCCAAAGGGAGGGGTTTTCTAGTTATATGTGTACTAAGTAATCCTCCCAACAAGAAGATTTAAAACAACACTGATAGGAAAGTAGCACTGATAAGTTTGTTTGCCTTTTCCTTTCTGTCCCTATTACTTGGTCTTAGCTAATTATGTAGCAGAAGGTTTTCATTTCAAAGTCTTTCCCCTGCCATTGAAAAAGCCAAGGGGTGTAGGGTCAAACTCATCTGAAGAAGGATATTTTGAGCTATGATTCGGAAGGTTTGAACTTGGGGGAGCCAGCGGTACTGTCGAGGCCTCTGTGCTGCTATGTGAGCAGCGGTGAATTGGCTGTAGTAATGGTGTCAGCACTTCTAGACCCCTCTTCTGCTTCAGTTCAGTGTGGTGCAGCGGACATAGCTACGAAGGGAGAGGGTTACCGACTTTTACTACTTCTGTCTGAGCAGAATTGAAAGTGATAGATGATGATGGGCTTTCTTTGTCTCAGTCGTAATACCATCGCTGTCGTGTGGCCACCCTTGACTTAACAACAGCTGGGCCTATGTCCCATGTCTTACTTGTGTGACACTGTAAATTATAGGATCTCCTTAATAACAACCAAAAGTTGTATTTATGACTGCTTAATTATTATAACTAAATAGATCAAAAATACTGACAAGACTTTTGAGCCCCAGATGAAGGGTGACTTAGCTGACTCAGTGTTCTAGACATGTGTTTGATAATTCTGGTGTGCCTGCAGTTCCACAGTACATTGCAGAGGAATAGACCTCAATAGCTATGTTTTTAACCACATAAAAGCTGTATTCCACCTGATTGATCCAGGAGTGGGCATTTGACCTAAAGGCTGCTAATCTGTAAACCAGCTAACAACCTAGCATTGTCTGGTGGGGAAAATTACAGCCATGTATAGGGAACATGGAGTTAATTTACCATTGAGCCATGAGAGCCTGAGCTGGGAAGATAACATTAATGTGGAGTCCTGTAAAACTAAAGTTTAAGAGACTGGAAAGTTAAGTATAAGCAGAAGCTGTGAGTTACAGAAATGGTAAAGGAGTTGGGGAAGCCAGTTGGTAACCAGAAGAGAATGAGGCATCTGTGATGAGAGAAGCACAAAATTGTAAGCTGAAGCCATGTGGTGAGAGAGAGGAGAGATGGGCACAGAGCCCGAGACTTGGAGATTCTGCTCTCTGGCTCGGTAGATACTCCTCCCCTGTTACTCCAGGACTTCTGTTTCCCCTGCCCTTCTGGAGACCCCATCCCGTTTTTTCCCCAGGAAAGCGTGCAGGCTTTGGTGTCAGACCTTTGGCAGTAGAATTCTGGCTCTGTTTTTTCATAGTTGTGTGACCTTGGAAAGGTTGTTTTAACTCCTCTGTCTCATTCCTTATCTGTAAAAAGTGAGCATCATAAATAATATTGATACCTTCCCTTGTGGGGCTGATGTCAGGATTAAATGAGATGACACAAGAGCTTTTATAACAATAGTAAGAGCATAACTAGTGTTCAGTGAGTAGTGTCATACATAACATGCTCTTTAGGGTAATTTGAATGAATTTCTTGCAACTAAAAGAGCCTAAGAAAATAATTTGCTTGGAGATTCACTTAGAGAAGTGCAGCCTAGTGTGTGGATTGAGTAATCAGGGTTATTTTAGGTAGTGTGCAGGGCACTGAAAAATAGTCTTCTTCACCTTGTGAGTAATGGGACTTGCTGTATTTACTGGCATACCTTCTTTTATTGTATTTTGCTTCATTATACTTCACAGATACTTTGTTTTTTTACAGTTTGAAGGTTTGTGGCAACCCTCCATTGAGGAAGTCTGTTGGTGCCTTTTTTCCAACAGCATTTGCTCACTTCTTGTCTCTGGGTCACATTTTGGTAATAATTCTCAAAATATTTCAAGCTTTTTCATTATTATATTTGTTATGGTGATCTGTGATCAGTGAACTTGGATGTTAGATTGTAATTGTTTTGGGACACCCCGAACCTTCCCCCTATACCATAGCGAGCTTAATGTGTTGTGCATTCTGTCTACTCCACCAACTGGCCATTGATGTCCCGACCCCCACTGATCTCTGTCCATCTGTTGAGGCCTCCCAAAAAAAATGGGGTATTGAAATAGGCCAAGTAATAACCCTACAGTGGCCTCTTAAGTGTTCAAGGGAAAGGAAGAGAGGCACATCTTTCACTTTAAATCAGAAGCTAGAAATGATTAAGTTTAGGGTGGAAGGCATGTTGAAAGCCAAGATAAGAAAGTGGAACCAGCCTTATTGTTCATAATGGAGAAAGTTTTAGTGATCTGAACAGAAGATCAAACCAGTTACAATATTCTGTTAGGAGAAGGCCCCAACTCTCTTCAGTTGTATGAACACAGAGAGCGGTGAAGAACCTGCAGAAGAAAAGTTTAAAGCTGTCAGAAGTTGGTTCACAAGGTTTAAGGAAAGAAGCCGTCTCTGTAACATTAAAGTGCAAGGTGAAGTGGCAAGTGCTGATGAAGAAGCTGCAGCACCTTAGCCAAAAGTTTTAGCCAAGATAATTAATGAAGGTGGCCACACTAAACAACAGGTTGTCAATGTAGACAAAACAGCCTTCTGTTGGAAAAAGATGCCATCTAGGACTATAATAGGTAGAGAGGAGAAGCCAAAGCCTGGCTTCAGAGGACGGGTTGACTCTCTTGTTAGGGGCTAATGTATCTGGTATCTTTAAATTGAAGCCAGTGCTCATTAACTTTCCCCAAATCCTGTGGCCCTTAAGAATTATGCCAAATCTTCTTTCCATGTGCTCTACAAATGGCATAATAAAATCTTGATGGTAGCACATTGTTTACATGTTTGTTGTGGTCTTTTTTTTCCAAGACAACTTTTATTGAAGCATAGTTGATTTACAGTGTTGGGTTTCAGGTGTACAGCAAAGTGAATCAGTTATTTTTTTTTTCAGATTCTTTTCCATTATAGGTTATTGCAAGATATAAAGTATACTTCCCTGTGCCATACAGCAGGTCCTTGTTGTTTATCTAATTTATACACAGTAGTATGTATCTGTTAATCCCAAACTCCTGATTTATCCCTCCACTTCCCATTCCCCTTTGGTAACCATGAGTTTGTTTTCTGTGTCTATGAGTCTGTTCTGTTTTATAAATAATTTCATTTGTATCACTTTTTTAGACTATACATATAAATAATGTGATATTTGTCTTTGACCTACTTCACTTAGTATAATAATCTCTAGGTCCACCCATGTTGCTGGAAATGGCACTATTTAATCTCACATCATCTTTATCCATTCATCTCTTAATAGACATTAGGTTGCTTCCATGTCTTTGCTATTATAAATAGTTCTGCTGTGACCATTGAGGTGGATACATCTTTTCAAATTAGTTTCTGTCTCTTCCGGATATATGCCCAGAAGTGGATTGCTGGATCATATGGTAACTGTTTTTTAAGCAATTTCCATTCTGTTGTCCATAGTGGCTATACCAATTTACATTCCCACCAACAGTGTTTATGACATGTTTTACTGAATATTTTAAGTCTACTGTTGAGACCTACTGCTCAGAAAAAAGATTCCTTTCAAAATATTACTGTTCATTGACAATGCACTTGGTTCCCAAGAGATGGAGATGTTCAAGGTTAGTGTTGTTTTCATGCTTGCTAATACATCTATTCTGCAGCCCATGGATCAAAGAGTAATTTGACTTTCAAGTCATTATTATTTAAGAAATATATTTCATAAGGCTATCAGTGAAAGCGTTAGTCATTCAGTCATGTCTGCCTCTTTGCAACCCCATGGATAGCAGCCCACCAGGCTCCTCTGTCCATGGGATTCTCCAGGCAAGAATACTGGAGTGGGTTGTCATTCCCTTCTCCTAACCCAGGGATCTTCCTAACCCAGGGATCAAACCCAGGTCTTCTGCATTACAGACATAGTCTAAACCATTTGAGACACCAGGGAAGCCTGTAGCTGCCATAGATGTAAGGCTATGGCTGCCACAGATAGTGATTATTTTGATGAATCCAGGCAAAGTAAATGGAAAACCTTCTGGAAAGGATTCACTATACCTGCTGCCAGTAAGAACATTCATGATTCTTTGGAAGAGGTCAAAATAACAACATAAATAGGAGTTTGGAAGAAGTTGATTCCGGATGACTTTGAAGGGTTCAAGATATAAGTGGAGGAAGTAACTAGCGATGGTGGAAATAGAACTAGAAGTGGAGCCTGAAGGTGTGATTGAATTGCTCCAATCTTATGATTGCTGCTGCTGCTGCTAAGTCACTTCAGTTGTGTCCGACCCTGTGCAACCCCAGAGACAGCAGCCCACCAGGCTCTGCTGTCCCTGGGATTCTCCAGGCAAGAACGCTGGAGTGGGTTGCCATTGCCTTCTCCAATGCATGAAAGTGAAAAGTGAAAGAGAAGTTGCTCAGTCATGTCCAACTCTTCACAACCCCGTGAACTGTAGCCTATCAATCAGGTTCCTCCATCCATGGGATTTTCCAGACAAGAGTACGGAGGGGGTTGCCATTTCCTTCTCCAATCTCATGATTAAACTCGGATGACTGAAGAGTTGCCTTTTATGGGTGAGCAAGAAAGTGTTTCCTTGATATAGAATCTTCTGGTGAAGAAGCAGTGGTGATTGTTGAAGTTTTAACAAAGAGTTTAGAATATTATAAAAACTTGATGATAAAGCAGTGGCAGTGTTTGAGAGGATTGACTCCAGTTTTTGAAAGAAGTTCTGTAGGTAAAATGCTACCAGTCAGCATTGCATGCTACGAGAAAATCATTCATGAAAGGAAGGGTCAGTCATTGTGTCAGGCTTCATCTTTGTCTTATTTTAAGAAATTGCCATAGCCACCCCAACCTTCGGTAGCCGCCAACCTGATCAGTCATCAGCCATTGACACTGAAGCAAGACCCTCCACCAGCAAAGTGATTGACTTGCTAAAGGCTCAGATGGGGGTTAGCGACTTTTAGAAATAAAAGATGTTTAAATTAAGGTATGTACTTTTTTTTTAGACATAATGCTATTGTACACTTAATTGACCATAGTATAAACATAACTTATATGCACTGGAAAACCAAAAAATTGGTATGACTTGCTTTATAGGAATATTTGGTTTATTGCGGTGTTCTGGAACTAAACTCAGAATATCTCAGGGATGTCCTATATTTTTTAACCATTTACTAGTTGCTTGGAGCTGTTCTAAGTATTTTACCTGTATTAACTCATTGGATCACCACAATAAACTGGTAAAGAAGGTACAGTTGTTACCTTCATTTTAAAGAGGTAGAAACTTAGCAATAGGAAGGCTAACTGTCTTGCTTTATATTATACAGTATGTATGTGGCAGAACTAGGAATTGAACCCAGGTGGTATGGTGATAGTTTTAGGTTTTTTTTAAAGCATCTATGTCCTTTTCAGTTTTTACTTACCGTTTCAAATGAAGCCAAGGAGAAGGTTTCAGTTTGTTGCTGCAATTTCTTTTACATTATTCTAGTGCTTCTTTCCCATTTTAATAAAGAGCTAGCATCCAGTTATAGAGTATTAGGTGGGCAAGATAATGATACAAGGTAGTATACTATTGTAAGAGTCTTATACTGTAAGTGAAGTAGTACTGTCACTTGAAGTTAGACCGTGGTAAGGTGAAAGTTATATACTGCAAATCCTGAAGCAATTCTGTTTTTAAAAAGCTTGAAGGTAATAAGCCATCAAAAGAGATAAAGTGAAGTCAGAGTTATACTTATTTAATTCAAAAGAAGGCATTAAAAAAGAGAGAAAAAGAACCTTGGACAAATAGAAACAAATTGTAAGATAATAGACCTAAATTTGACCAGATTGGGAATCATATTAAATATAAATGGTCTAAACAGAGATTCTCAGATTGGGTTAAAAAGCAAGACTCAACTATATCCTTGCCTATAAAAAATATGCTTTACATATAAAGATGCAGACTGTAAAGGATGGAAAAAGCTACACTATACTCACAACAGTCAAAAAGAAAGATGGAGTGACTGTATTAATATTAGACAAAGGAGACTTCTTCAGAGCAAAGGGTATTTCCAAGAATAAAGGATGTCATTTAAAAATGATGAAGAAGTCAGTTAATCAGGAGGACATAACGGATCTAAACATTTGTGCCTCTAAGAACAGAACTTCAAAAATGGAGAAAACTTCAAGGAGAAACAGTCAAATCTGCAGTTTTAGCTGTATGTTTCAATACCCTTTCTTGAGAATTGAAAAATTGACCTAATTAACATTTACAGAATATTTCACCTAATAACAGCAGAGTATTATTCTCAGGTCTCTTTAAATGTACATAAAACATTTTCCATTATGGACCATATTTTGGGTCATAAAATAAGTCTCTATAATTTAAAAGGATTGAGATCTTATGTTCTCTGATCACAATGGAATTAAATTAGAAACAGAAAACTCTGGAAAATTTACTAATAGTTGGAAACTAAATGCATTCAAAGAGATTAAAAGTTTTGTACTGAATGAAAATGAAGACAACATATCAGAATTTATGGGATTCCATTAAAGCAGTACTTAGGGGGAATTTGTATCACTGAATGCCTGTATTAGAAAAATATCTCAAATTAATGACCTCCACTTCTACCGTAAGAAAAAGCAACTTAGACCAAAGTAATTAGAAGAGAGGAAATGATATAGACCAATATGGAAATTAATGTATAGAAAACAGACAAATAGTAGATAAAATCACTGCAACCCAAAACTGCTTCTTTGGGAACATCAGTAAAATGGATAAAGCTTTAACCAGACTTTCAGAGTTATCATCATTACAGATTCTACAGATAATCAAAGGACAACAGGAAAGTATTATAGACAGCATTATGTCTGTAAATTTTGTAACAGGAAAAAGATTGTTCAAAGACATATACTCAGGTGTAGACAACCTGAATGGCTGTGTATCTATTAGAAAAATTGAATTCGTCATTTAAATATTCCCCCCAAAACACCATTTAGGCCCAGATGGTGAATTCTACTAACCATTTAAGAAATAAATTATATCAATTCCATACAAACACTTGAAAAAATTGCAGAGGAGGAAGTGCTCCCTAATTTTCTTTGTGAGGCCAGCATAACCCTTATACTTAAACAAGATATAGACTTTATGAGAAAAGAAGTCTGCACAAAAATATTCCACATGCAAAAGTTTTAAATTATAGGAAATTGAATGCAATGTTTTATTAAAATATATATATAATGACCAAGTGGAATAATCATTCAGGAATGCAAGGTTAGTTTAACATTTAAAAAGCAGTAAATGTAATTCACTCTATGAAACAACTAAAAAAGAAAAACCATGTAATCATCTCTATAAATGCAAAAATAAAAACATTTAATAGTCTTAGGTCCATTCCAGATAATACCTGAGCACAACAAGATTAGAAAGGAACTTCTTCAACCCAATAAAGAGCATATTCCCCCAAAACTACAAATAATGTGTTTTTAATGATGGAAAACCCAATGATTTCTCCCCGAGACCAGAAACAAGGTTGTCTACACTCACCACCTCTGTTCCACATTGTACTATAAATTCTAGACCCTATAGTCAAGCAAGCAAAAAAGATAAAAGTCACCTAGAATGGAAAGGAAAAAGGAAAAGTATCTCTTTTTTCTTTTATAAACACAACTGTTAGAAAATCTGATAGAATCTATGAAACTACTGAAACTGCTAAGTTTTGTAAAGTTATGGATACAGGATTATTGTAGAAATATCAGTTGCACTTCTTTATACTAGCAACAAACAAATTGAAATTTAATACAACTGATAACCATTGACAATAGCAACATGTATGCAATACTGAAAACTACACAGCATTGCTGAGCAAAATTAGAGAACATTTAGATAAGTGAGGAGACATTCTTTGTGTACAGGATCAGAGACTCATTGTTGCTAAGGTGAAAGCTCTCCCCAGTTGAGTTATTGATTCACTGCAAGCCCAGTCAGAATCTTAGCAGGCTTTTTCTGTAGAAATTGACAAGATGATTCTGAAATTCATGTAGAAATGGCCAGGACCCAGAATATCTAAAACAACTTTGAAAAAAGAAGAACAAGATTGGAGACCTAATAGTGCCTGATATCACAATTCATTGCAGAACTAAAGTAATCAAAACAGTGTAGTATTGGTATCAAGATTGAGAAATAGATCAATGGAATAGAAGAGTCCAGAAAAAAGTTCAATAAATATATGGACAACTGAATTTTAATGCAAGTACAAAGGTAATTCATTGAAGAAAAGTTAGTCTGTTAAAAAAATGATGCTGGCTCAATTGGATATATATCTATATATAAGCAAATGAACTTCATCTATACCTTGCACTGTATACAAAAATTAAATCAAAATGACCTCAGTGTAAAACCTGAAGTTATAAAACATGGAGACAAAAACACGGCAAAATCTTTGTGACTTTGATTTAGGTAAATATATCTTAGATACAATACCAAAAGCACAGCCCATAAAACAACACATTGATGAATTGAACTCCATCAAATTAAAGTGTGTGTCCTTTGAAAAATACTAAGAGATGCTTAGTAAGCACCTGTGGAATTGAGTTGGTTCTTCAGTCCTCCTGGTATCCTGACCTGGAACTGGGGATCATGGGCTTCTGTCTCTCTTCAGATCACAACTGTTTCAGTGGCCCTCTGTGGCCCTTATTTTTCTCACCTGTAACATGTATGGTTTGGACCACATGATTTCCAAGGTTCCTTCCAGCTTGGACACCTAACATGTCTGTGAAACAGTTGACTTGCAAAGCAATATCTACCATTAAATGTGTTTTTTAAAATAAAAATTAAAAAAAATTTAATTCATTTGGTGAAGTGGTTCTCAAATGAGGCAGTTTTGTCCCCCAGGGGACATTTGGTATCTGGAGATGTTTAATTGCCAAAAGTAGTTAATGGCATCTAGTGGATAGATACCACCAAACAGCCTGTGATGCATAGCCAAGTCCTCCTCACACAGAATTGTCTAGTCCCAAATGTCAGTAGTGCCAAGGTTAAGAAGTGCTAGCATAGAGTATCTAAAATCTGTTTAGCTGCTTATTATTTGAAACCTGTGTTATTACACATTCCTATGTTGAACTCGACAGACATGAGTTTGAGTAGACTCCAGGAGTTGGTGATTGACAGGGAGGCCTGGCGTGCTATGATTCATGGGGTTGCAGAGAGTCGGATACAACTGAGCGACTGAACTAAACTGAACTGATGTTGAACATATTCTTGGTAAAACAAGTTGCTTAATAAAATCCTTTGGAGAACATTGTGTCTTAGATTTTGGGGAATGTGTGTAGATGATGTATTTATGAGACTCTTATTTTTGAAATAATTTTTATATAACTGTGGGGAGTTTATCAGTTTGGATATGTTGAAGTTTGTGTTCTCATACCATTTAGAAAAATATATATATTGGAATTCCCTGGTGGTCCAGTGGTTAAGAATCCACCTTGCACTGCGGGGGACATGGGTTTGATCCCTGGTCAGGAAGTTAAGATCACACCCATATGCCGCAGAAAAACTAAGCTCACTCACCGCAACTGCTGAGCCCATGCACCACAACTGGAGAATCCATGTGCCAAACAAAGATCCTGCATGACATAACTAAGACCTGACACAGCCAAATAAATAAAAATTTAAAAATGTTTTTAAAAAACTACCACCACCATACATATAATTTCCCAGCCTAGTCTAGTAGAGGCCACCAGTAGAGCTTAATTTTAACGGATGAACTAAACTTTCGTTTTTGAAATACTCTGAAATTTACGTTTAAGATTTGCAAATTACAAATGCCTGCTTTGCTACCTTTTTGCCAATATTCCACAGATAGGCTGAGACCCAGGTTCTCAGATTGGAGAATTTCATCAATTTACATGGTAATGCTTAGATCTTAGTATTTTTTTCTTTTCTTGTTACTTTAAATAAAAAAAGAGAGAGAACCTAGGGGAGAGAGAAAATAGATTTTAGTGGAAGAATGAAATGAACAGGGATTTGAATTGGGTTGAGAACATTGGCCCTTAATATGTTGCCTTATGAGAAGTGGTATTTTTTCAAATAGAGGGATACTAGGAATTTTGTATATTCAGTTTGCTAAGTAGTTTGCTGCTAATACAAATATATCTACAGCTGCACCCAGAAGATTGATGTTACATAGTTGAATTTGGTCCACACATAGCCGCCTTCTACATGTTAATCCCACCTGTTGTACTGAAGGAGTACTTTCTGAGATAGAATCTATCCCTGTTTTTGTTCTAGGCCAGGAGTTGGCTGACTTTCCATCAAGGCCCCAGATAGTAAATACTTCAGGCTTTTTTTTTGTAGGCCATACAGTCTGTGTTGCATCTATGCAGGTCTGCCTTTGCAGCATAAAAGGAACTATAAACAGCACAGAAATAAAGAAGTGTGGCCGTGTCTCAATAAAATGTAATTTATAAAAATAAGCCTGGGTCCAGCTTGTAGATTATAGTTTGCCAACCCCTGTTGTAAGCCGTCAGCATTTTCTCTTTGGAACATTTGGCATTTCTGGTTAGTTTCCCAGTGATGGCTGGTTGCAGATGGAAGAAAGAGGTACCTTGTCACTTGCAGCCGCTCTGTTGTATTGAATAGCTTTTCTTGATGATGGTGTGGGGTAAGTGGATGACAGGAGCTTTAACTGAGAAAGAGAGTTAACTCTTTAATTCTTTAGTTAGAGTTAAAAAAAAAAAAGGCTTGGTTCCCTTCTCCATCACAACTCATATGCAGGTGGTAGACAAATTCTAGCAAGTTTACCTTTGAAAAGTCTCTGGAATTAAGTTGTGTGTTTGTTTAATAGACATAACCTCTTGGCTGGAGCAGGGTAATACCTTCTTATCACTCTCTGCTTTTAAGGTTCTTTTCTCTAATCGATCAACCTCCGCAGATGTTGCCAGCTACCTTTCTAAAATAAGTGTTATGGCACACATCTCTGCCTATAAAAAAGTATACAGTGATTCCCAGTCATTCAGAATAGTGGTTCTTAACCACTTTTTATTTCTGAGTTCCTTTGAAAATCATTTGATAGCTGCAGGTCCAGGAAAATGATTGTGTGTGTGTGTGTGTGTGTGTGTGTTTATCACACAATTTTCATACTTTGGGGAGCAGGGCATTTCATGGCCCTAGGGTTTAATTTGTGATCTCTCAGTTGAGAAATCTTGATTTAGAGAATAAAGTGCATGTTTCTTCCCAGGCTGTTGTTAATATTTTGTGATCTGCCTCCAGTCTGCCTTCATAGGCTATTGTTCATTTCCGTACACACATGCACATACACGCATGCACACTTTTTCTGCAACACATTAACCAGCATTGTCCTGACATGCCAATTTCTTCCATTCTTCTGTCTTTGCAAGTATTATTTACTCTTGTCAGGAATGTCCTTACCATTACCCTCCATCTGCCCAATATTTGCTCGTTAAGGCTCATCTCAAATATCAGGTTCTCTGTGAAAGCCATCCTCACCTTTCCTGCTTGACAGACATAAGTAAATATGGAGAAATTGTAGTGACTGAGACTTGCAGAGAATCCTTCCCTTTGGAAGGGAAAGGTATGGATAAGGATGGAAGAAGGAAAATTCTAGGAGAGAGTTCCTCACTCGTAAGGGATATTCCTCCTCTTAACTTCTGTGAGCCTCCGTTTCCTAAGTTGAATGTAATAATATTTATCTCAGGGGGCTGTTAAAATAAATGAAGAATGTCCCAATGCCGACAGCACTTCAGTCTTTATGCAGGCAGTTCCCTTCCTCTGGTCATTGGGTTGCCCCAGGAACTTATACAGGAGCAAACGTCTTCAGAGATCCAGTACTCTCGGTTCTTAATAAAATGTCTGAATGGAAAACTAGGCTGTAAATCTAATAATACAAGATTTCTTGAAATCCTTTTGCCGAAATTGTAGTAAGGTGTGTGTTGTAAGCTACAAGTTGCTATGCTAATATTTATGTTGTTATAGGCATTGCTGCTTTTAAAAGGCCAGTGGGTCTTTGCTATTAAAGTACGTGATGCTCTTTTTGGCTAATCAGTTGCTGCTAGAATAGAGCTCCATCTTTCGCAAATTAACACTTATGGTTTTCACTGTTTGGTGAATGACTGGGAGGGTGTATGACCTGATAATTTGTAATTTTGCTGGGCACATATTTGGTCCTAGTCTGCCACTGGTAGGCACATTTTTTATTCTCTGGGTTTTTTTGTGTAGTAACTTTTGATGTGAGGACTGTTTATGCTGCAGGAGGCAACTAGTTCTGGTGATCAAAGCGAAGTAGAAGACAGTACATCTAGAAAGGAATTTGGGGTAAATTGTAAGATTCTGTGATGGCTTAATAAATTCATGATGTAAAAGAGTCTGCTTTGCAACTTGCAAATAACTAGGGATTCAGTTCAGTTCACTTCAGTCGCTCAGTTGTGTCCAACTCTTTGCGACCGCATGAATCACAGCATGCCAGGACTGTCTGTCCATCACCAACTCCTGGAGTTCACTCAAACTCATGTCCATCAAGTTGGTGATGCCATCCAGCCATCTCATCCTCTGTCGTCCCCTTCTCCTCCTGCCCCAATCCCTCCCAGCATCAGAGTCTTTTCCAATGAGTCAACTCTTCACATGAGGTGGCTTCAGCATCANGTGGCAAGAATACACAGAGGAACTGTACAAAAAAGATCTTCACGACCCAGATAATCACAATAGTGTAATCACTCACCTAGAGCCAGACATCCTAGAATGTGAAGTCAAGTTGGCCTTAGGAAGCATCACCACGAACAAAGCTAGTGGAGGTGATGAAATTCCAGTTGAGCTATTTCAAATCCTAAAAAATGGTGCTGTGAAAGTGCTGTATTCAATATGCCAGGAAATTTGGAAAACTCAGCAGCGGCCACAGGAGTGGAAAAGGTCGGTTTTCATTCCAATCCCAAAGAAAGGCAGTGCCAAAGAATGCTCAAATTACTGCACAGTTGCACTCATCTCACACGCTAGTAAAGTAATGCTCAAAATTCTCCAAGCCAGACTTCAGCAATACATGAACTGTGAATTTCCATGTGTTCAAGCTGGTTTTAGAAAAGGCAGAGGAACCAGAGATCATATTGCCAACATCCGCTGGATCGTGGAAAAAGCAAGAGAGTTCCATAAAAACATCTGCTTCGTGCTTGCTTCGGCAGCACATATACTAAAATTGGGAACGATACAGAGAAGATTAGCATGGCCCCTGCGCAAGGATGACACGCAAATTCGTGAAGCGTTCCATATTTAAAAAAAAAAAAAAACTTCTGCTTTATTGACTATGCCAAAGCCCTTTCACTGTGTGGATCACAATACACTGTGGAAAATTCTGAGAGATGGGAATACCAGACCACCTGACCTGCCTCTTGAAAAATCTGTATGCAAGTCAGGAACCAACAGTTAAAACTGGACACGGAACAACAGACTGGTTCCAAATAAGAAAAGGAGTACATCAAAGTTGTATATTGTCACCCTGCTTATTTAACTTACATGCAGAGTAGTACATCATGCAAAATGCTGGGCTGGATGAAGTACAAGCTGGAATCAAGATTGCCAGGAGAAATATCAATAAAAGTGAAGAAAAACTAAAGAGCCTCTTGATGAAAGTGAAAGAGGAGAGTGAAAAAGTTGGCTTAAAGCTCTGCATTCAGAAAACGAAGATCATGGCATCTGGTCCAGTCACTTCATGGCAAATAGATGGGGAAACAATGAGAAACTTTATTTTGGGGGGCTCCAAAATCACTGCCGATGGTGACTGCAGCCATGAAATTAAAAGGCACTTACACCTTGGAAGAAAAGTTTGACCAACCTAGACAGCATATTAAAAAGCAGATACATTACTTTGCCAACAAAGGTCTGTCTAGTCAGAGCTATGGTTTTTCCAGTAGTCATATATGAATGTGTGAGTTGGATTATAAAGATAGCTGAGCTCCGAAGAATTGGTGCTTTTGAACTGTGGTATTGGAGAAGACTTTTGAGAGTCCCTTGGACTGCAAGGAGATCCAAGGAGTCAATCCTAAAGGAAATCAGTCCTGAATATTCATTGGAAGGACTGATGTTGAAGCTGAAATTCCAATAATTTGGCTACCTGATATGAAGAACTGACTCACTGGAAAAGACCCTGATGGTGGGAAAGATTGAAGGCGGGAGAAGGGGATGATAGAGGTTGAGATGGTTGGATGGCAACACTGACTTAATGGACATACATTTGAGTAAACTCCAGGAGTTGATGATGGGCAGGGAGGCTTGGCGTACTGCAGTCCATGGGGTCGCGAAGAGTCGGACACGACTGAGCAACTGAACTGAGCTGAACTGTGCGGTCACAGCTCAAGTACTCTTAAGAGGTGTGTCCCAGAGTATCCCATGAGAGACACGCGATGTCTGTCTGCTCCTCAGGTCAAAGCGTTGTCCAGTTTCATCACAGTATACTTGCTTATTTCTCCTCTCGCAGCTAATAAGCAGTCCGTAAGACACTGGGGTGTGTTTTTGTTTTTGTTTTTTTACTTTTCAAAAATTGAAGTCTTTGTGGGAAAATTTAAAATATACCGACCGGTAAGCCAAAGTTAGGGAAAACTCGACGTGTAAACCTGGAGACAGCCACATTTTAGTCTGTGTTGGTACAAGTTCTCTTCTATGCTGCAATGATAATGACAGCCGAAAGGGATTATACCTCCACTACCTGTTTTGTCACATTGCTTTATTGGTTTAGCAGGAAGTTGTGGACATTTCTGCATGTATCGAGGATTCTGTTGTTCTTTAGTGACTGCATCGTGTTCCATTGCCTATGGATTGTTCAGTGGTGTTCAGTCAGCCTCACATTTCAGGTTTAAGAATCTCCTGAATGTCCAAGCTGTTTAATTGTCCTCCTTTTTATTTATTCCTTTTTGAAAAAATCTTTTTGGCTGTGCCACATGGCTTGTGGGATCTTAGTTCCCCGACTGGGGATTGAACCCAGGCCCTCGACTATGAGACCGCAGAGTGCCCACCACTGGGCCGCCCCTACCCTTGTCTATAGACCCTTTTCCCTCGTGTCTTAGGGGAGGCTCTGCTGTGCTGTTGCCCCGCCTGAAATCTTGGCTTGGACATAGAGTTCTGATGCCTGCCTTGCTCCTGCCACACTGACTCACCATGCTGTTTTTCTCTTCCGCTGTTTGAATACTAACAGGCTGAGTTCCTTTCTCTAATCATTTCTAGGCCTACAATGACACGCTTTTGCCAAATACGTAAATGTACTTCTGATTCAGTTGACTTGTCTTTATGCTTTATTTGCTAATATTGTGCAGTTTTTTTTTTTTTTTTCAAATAGCATATAGTCTTATAATTAAATGGACATTTACGGGCTAGTCTTCTGAGTTGAGCCTCTGACCAGAATGCACACAGACCCACCAAGACACAAAAACAGATGTTTGAGGGACAGTGTATCTTTTTGCTTGGAGCGTCCTTTCTGTTAATGGAATTTCTAGTTAACCTATATTTATATTTTGGGCCAAGTCATATAGGAGATCTTGGAGCTCTTTATTATTATTATTATTTTAATTATTTGGCTGCTCCGGGTCTTAGTTGCTGTACATGGGATCTTCGATCTTCCTTGCAGCAGGCACGATCTTTAATTGCGGCATGTGGAATCTCATTCCTTGAACAGGGATCAAACCTGGGGCCCCTGTATTGGGAGCACAGGTCGTAGCCACTGGACCACCGGGGAAATCCCCTCTTAAGTATTAGAATCTTGGTAGATTATGAACATTTTATGCTAGAGATTGAGTATAACCTTTAAAGGCATTACTTAATAGATTTTCCCCCTTTAATATCTAATTTGAAAGCCTCTCCTCCCTTACAGATAGATAGTTTTAGGCCATTTAGGTACATAGACATACAACTTTTCTGTGCAGTGGTGGAGCAGTTTATAAATGGTTCATCCCATTATATGTACATTTTAGTAGAAATGCAACAAAATTATATCTGAAAAACTTATATTGAGTCTTTAGATGGGGAGGTTTAAGCGGGCTAGTTTGTTTTCATCATTGCCTGTAATGTATGCTTTAACCCTACTTCAGGCAGGCTGTTAAAGTGCCAGTGTGCTAAGTGAAATACTTTTCTGCTATCCCTATCTTCTTCCTTCTAATTTAAAGTCTCAGCTTACTTTGTTTTGAAAATAATCTTTCTCACACATCTTAAATATGTACCTAAAATATTTCTAAATAAAATACATGCCTAGGAAAAAAACATAGAGATGTTTAAGCTTAAACAATAATTTGGTAAGTGATCAAGTAAACAGTCTTGCTGGGAAACAGTTTATTAAGTTCTTTTGACAGAAGATTTCTAAATATATAGATTAATTTAAACACTGTCTTTTTTTCCCCCCAACCTGGGTGGTGTGTGAAATTGCTAAACCTGTCTTTGTGTTTGGCTTCCAGTGATTGAAGCTTCTCCAGCACATCTTGTTTATCTTACAATTTCAGGGTGTTCTTGTCCATGTGAATTACTATTGTTTAAAAATGCTTGTTATCGTTTGATTAAGAATTAAGTATAGCTTAGAATATTTTATCACTTAGTCTGTACTACTAAGGATACATGGAATAATTTCAGTGGACTTGTGAATAAATTTATAAAATAATTTATAACATTCATGTTTAATTTACACTTGGAAGTTAGTCAGCCAGCATGCAAAGTGATGTCTCTCCTAAGAGACCTCTCATCATTAAATGCAGTGATTTAGTATTGCAGACTGTTTTGTAGGTTTATCTCCTTCTTGTGCTTGAAAGATAGCAGTTATTATTAACATGTTATTCATGTAGCACTTATAAGAAATGAATATTTTTTAAGTAAAGAATTTTTTTAATTGTTGAGTAAATTTCTTTTCCAGTGTACTTGTGGCTTAAAATATGCTTTCAAAATGGTTCATTTAGAGACATAGTTTACCATTTTTTCTAATTCATTAATTTATATTGTAATTTTCACATGCTTCTGGAATTTTAAAGAAGGGTTATTTGAGATCTGCCTCTTCCTCTCCTTTTGATATTTTTTTTTTTTTTTTTTTTTTGCGGGGGGAGAGGGGGTGGGTTGCTTGTTTTCATGTTTGTTTTGTTTTGTTTTAAGCCCATCACTGATAGATGGACTTTGAGCCTCTGTCTAAATATTAGCAATGCCTTGCCCAGTGCCTTACAGCTGGCTGGCAAGTACCCAAGCTAGAATTGGAGCCCAGGGCTTTTCAACTCCAAAATTTGTGTTCTTGCTATTGTATTCTCCATTGCTACATGCATTGAGGTTTTCCTGTTTGATTACATTTAATTCTCCCAAAATCACTTTGAGGTGCACTTTATTGTTTCTCATGACTGTGCATGCATGCTCAGTCTTGTCTGACTCTTTGCAGCCCATGGACTGTAGCCCGCCAGGCTCCTCTCTTCATAAGATTATTCCAGCAAGAATACTAGAGTGGGTTGCTGTATCCTCCTCCAGGGGATCTTCCTGACCCAGGGACCAAACATGTGTCTACTGCATCTCCTGCATTGGCAGGCAGGTTCTTTACCATTGAGCCACCCAGAAAGCCCATTGTCTCTTATTTATACACAGATAAATCAAAGTTCAGAGATTACATAATTTACCCAACAGCACATCCCTAGATAAAGTTCTAGAATTAGTATTAATATCTTATGGTTTTCCCACGAAACTACTCTCACTACCTCTCAGAGTGGGTGGAGCCAGTGTTCACAAATGAATATGAATTTTGTTAGATTTTTTTTCTCTTAAATGTCATCTGAAGTTGCCATTTTCACAGCATTAGGGATTCTGAATTAGAAGCTGGTGATGGAGGGTGAAGGTGATGGCAGTTAAAGGGATAGAATGTGGTCATGGGCTTTTTATACAACTGGGAGACTCAGCGAGGGTCCTGGAGAACACAGATTGGAGAAGCCTGGGTAGGAAAGGGGTCTGCAAGTCATTTCAGGTGCTTCGCTGTTCTTGGCAGAAGGTAAGAGTGTTTTTTTATTACTCACCTTCCGTAAAGTTCAGTGGCATATCCCTGGCATGGTAATCCTTGCAAACTGGTTTTAGTTTCCTAAGGTCATTTCCCTACTCAGAAAACTTGAATGGTTCCTAGCACCTTTCCTTTCCAATCTAAATTCCTCCTTTTAACAGTTGAGACCATCTGCAGTCTGGTCCTGTCCCTTCTTTGAACATTTTCAGAATAACTCAGAAAGGTTGTCCCCACTAAGCAAGTCTGTCCACATCATACTTTCTCTCTGGGCCACCTTTGCTTTTAAATTTGCACCCTTGTTGGTGGTGTTTTACTTCCCCTTTCTCTTCAAACCCTTCAACCTGTCTTATTTGGTAAACCTGAAGATATTTCCTCCTCTAGAGATATGTGACTCTTGAAGCTGAATTACTGTGCAATAAGTTGTAGTATTCCCTGATTTCTTCTGTTTGCCCTCTAGTCATATTATGAATCTCCTCAGAGGAAGAAAAAACTTAAATCTCTTCCTTGAACGCCGCCTTCCCTCATTTTGTCCCCCTACCTTCCCTCTCCACTCCTTTGCTCTCTTTTTTTTACCTCCTCCCTCCCCACCCCAAGTTTTTGTTCTATCTGTGCATCAGTTTATCCATCTTAGCTGTCTTTTGCTTTTCTGTCCATCCATCCTCCTTCCCTTTTTCTTCTTCTAGCTGCCTGTTCCTACTGTGTAAGCTTAGGCAAGTTACCTTTCCACTCATCTCTAAAAACGGATATAATGTAATAACTTTGTAGGATTTGTTTTGATCATTGAGTGAATTTTTAGTGGAAAAGTGCTTAGAGCAGGACCTACTGGATAGCAGGCACTCCATAAATGTTAGCTTTGATTTGTTACTGTTGCAGTGGTTGTGTATTTCAGTGTATAAAACAAAATGACAGGATTGTCTGTAAAAGTTATTTTTTTTTACGTAAACGCAGGTCATTATTTTAAAAAGTTATTAAATAGAGGTTAATTTTAAACTTATAAACACATTGACAATCTAAAATCACTAATCATCCTAATCACAGTTAATATAAATATTTATGTTTTGATTTTGACAGTGAGAACTTATTTTCGGAATTCCACATTGCCTGGATTGAAGGAATGTTACTTCCGACAAGTTTTGTTTCCTTCATCTGCTTTGGGTTCCAGGAGTCTCATTGGCTTGTGTACATATTTTATGTGAATATCTCGTCTTGAAGGTCTTGGACCTTGCTGGTAGTATAAATTCAATTGCTATGTTTATGCTGGAGCATGCCTAGGATAACAAATTTTCATTTCGTAGGCACCCTCCTCTAGCCACCATATTAAGCCCAGGCAAAGACATACAGGTACTTCTCTTTCTGTACCAGAATTTTTTTATAAACCATCTTACCACTGACTGGGTAGACTATCAGTCTCTCTGGTTTTATTCTAGTTAAAATTGTGTGTGGATGGGGTAGAGAGGATAGTGTGTGTGTCTCAGTCCTCTTCTCTTGGTTGCTTTTTCTGTTCAACTGGTGTCAGAGTCCAAGCCCCCATCTCTAAATATCCCTTGTTGTCATTTTTTAGCCATGTTGCTAGAAATAGAAATATTCCTTTTTAAAAAGAAAACTACAGCTGCACCAACTCCTCGTTTGCTGTACTTGGGCTTTTCTCTAGCGTGGTGAGTGGGGACTGCTCTCTAGTTGTGGTTGCCTGGGCTTCTTGCTGCGGTGGCTTCTGTTGTTATGGCGCACAGGCTTAGTTGCCCCACACCATGCGGAATCTTCCGAGACTGGGGATTGAACCCTGCTTTGGCAGGCAGATTCTTAACCACTGACTTAACCATCAGGGAAGTCCTATATCCATTTAAATGTGTATATTATTGTGTGCACTGATTATTTGATTGCCATTATGCCGGTATGTTTATTGTTAATTGGACATTTATTTAATGTTGTCATGTGAACAACTGCTTTGTTCAATCATTCATTCATGTTTCACAAATAGGTGCTTAAGTTAGGCAGTTAAGGTCAGTATTGTGTTTATGTGCCTGAGTGCAAAGATGAAAAATCATGGTTTTTCTGTTGTGTTTTGTTTTTAATATGGGTCCTTGACATCAAGAAGCTCAAAGTTCATTATGGAGAGATCCATAAATCAGTGAGAAAATAGAGCAATAGAATTTTGACAAAAGAGCAGTGGAAGCATAAAGGAAGGAGACTAGTGACCTCTGTGGGAGGCATTGGGGAGCTCATATAACCCTGGATGAATGTATATTATAACCTCTTTGGTTTTCTTTCTTTCGTAATAACTTAAACTTGTTATAAGCAAATACCCAAAGATAATCTTGTTTTGTGCTCTGGTAGAAGTGAGTTTAAGAGGCAACCACATTCTTTACTAAACTTCTCTCAAAATAGCTCAATATCAGTCGTGTCAAAGACAAAATTGTCTTTTTTTGTTACTCATCAGTGTTTTTTGATGGCTGTAATTATTGAAACAAAGTATTGGGGGATTTGGGACTAATCTCTAATTTTCTTAAATAAAAAAATAAAGAAGGCAGTGAAAGTTTAGCTGTCATACATGCTGAAAGTGCTGTGATATACAGGCCATTTAAACTTTTTGCCTTCCATGTAAAAATAAAGTGTTTGTCGCTCAGTTGTGTCCAACTCTTTGCAACCCCATGGACTATAGCCTGCCAGGCTTCTATGTCCATGGTATTTTCCAGGCAAGAGTACTGGAGTGGGTTGCCATGCCCTCCTCATTTTCATATAAAATGTGTCTTTAGTATTTATTTAAAAATAAATTTTAAAGGAAAACAAGTGCTATGACAGCTTATAAATATTGAGTTTCTATTATGGTGTTTNCATATTTTATGTGAATATCTCGTCTTGAAGGTCTTGGACCTTGCTGGTAGTATAAATTCAATTGCTATGTTTATGCTGGAGCATGCCTAGGATAACAAATTTTCATTTCGTAGGCACCCTCCTCTAGCCACCATATTAAGCCCAGGCAAAGACATACAGGTACTTCTCTTTCTGTACCAGAATTTTTTTATAAACCATCTTACCACTGACTGGGTAGACTATCAGTCTCTCTGGTTTTATTCTAGTTAAAATTGTGTGTGGATGGGGTAGAGAGGATAGTGTGTGTGTCTCAGTCCTCTTCTCTTGGTTGCTTTTTCTGTTCAACTGGTGTCAGAGTCCAAGCCCCCATCTCTAAATATCCCTTGTTGTCATTTTTTAGCCATGTTGCTAGAAATAGAAATATTCCTTTTTAAAAAGAAAACTACAGCTGCACCAACTCCTCGTTTGCTGTACTTGGGCTTTTCTCTAGCGTGGTGAGTGGGGACTGCTCTCTAGTTGTGGTTGCCTGGGCTTCTTGCTGCGGTGGCTTCTGTTGTTATGGCGCACAGGCTTAGTTGCCCCACACCATGCGGAATCTTCCGAGACTGGGGATTGAACCCTGCTTTGGCAGGCAGATTCTTAACCACTGACTTAACCATCAGGGAAGTCCTATATCCATTTAAATGTGTATATTATTGTGTGCACTGATTATTTGATTGCCATTATGCCGGTATGTTTATTGTTAATTGGACATTTATTTAATGTTGTCATGTGAACAACTGCTTTGTTCAATCATTCATTCATGTTTCACAAATAGGTGCTTAAGTTAGGCAGTTAAGGTCAGTATTGTGTTTATGTGCCTGAGTGCAAAGATGAAAAATCATGGTTTTTCTGTTGTGTTTTGTTTTTAATATGGGTCCTTGACATCAAGAAGCTCAAAGTTCATTATGGAGAGATCCATAAATCAGTGAGAAAATAGAGCAATAGAATTTTGACAAAAGAGCAGTGGAAGCATAAAGGAAGGAGACTAGTGACCTCTGTGGGAGGCATTGGGGAGCTCATATAACCCTGGATGAATGTATATTATAACCTCTTTGGTTTTCTTTCTTTCGTAATAACTTAAACTTGTTATAAGCAAATACCCAAAGATAATCTTGTTTTGTGCTCTGGTAGAAGTGAGTTTAAGAGGCAACCACATTCTTTACTAAACTTCTCTCAAAATAGCTCAATATCAGTCGTGTCAAAGACAAAATTGTCTTTTTTTGTTACTCATCAGTGTTTTTTGATGGCTGTAATTATTGAAACAAAGTATTGGGGGATTTGGGACTAATCTCTAATTTTCTTAAATAAAAAAATAAAGAAGGCAGTGAAAGTTTAGCTGTCATACATGCTGAAAGTGCTGTGATATACAGGCCATTTAAACTTTTTGCCTTCCATGTAAAAATAAAGTGTTTGTCGCTCAGTTGTGTCCAACTCTTTGCAACCCCATGGACTATAGCCTGCCAGGCTTCTATGTCCATGGTATTTTCCAGGCAAGAGTACTGGAGTGGGTTGCCATGCCCTCCTCATTTTCATATAAAATGTGTCTTTAGTATTTATTTAAAAATAAATTTTAAAGGAAAACAAGTGCTATGACAGCTTATAAATATTGAGTTTCTATTATGGTGTTTTAATTTCACCATATTGCTTTTTTTCTTGTGAAATTTATATGATCATAATAAGATTTAGGTTCTGTGGTTGAAGTTGTCATTTCTATTTTCATATTTTTCCTTATAATTGTCTATGTGAATTTTTTAATGTGATTATGTACAAAGGCATTAAGGTCACTTTTGGTTTTCAGTGTTGTAAATAGTGTTTGTTTGAATAACTTTTAATCTTTGTAGTTTTTTCTTCTTCTCCAGAGTTTTAGTGAGATTAATTTTTGTTACTGAGCGTTTAAGCCAGCATGTATAAGCATATCAATTCTGTATTATCTGAATGTTTCCAAAGAAAGTGCACTAATGAATTGCATTTTACTATTTTCCTTATAGTTGCTTAACTCTTCTAAAGTATATTTTGTAAAATTACTAAGTGATGATAGAATAAATTATTTTAGAAAAGAATATGTAACTGGTATTATGATAGGAGATTAATTAGTGAGAAGTTGTCACTTTAACTTTACCCTCTTGCTATTTTTGTTTTGAATAAAACAACTTTCTCTCCTAAAAAAATAAAATGGAAAGTATTGGGCTTCTTGGTGGAGATACTATTGAGAAGGTGAGGGGTTAGGAGACTGAATGATTTTGCCTCTTATTTAATAATCTGGTTTGGGCTTCCCTAGTGGCTCAGCTAGGTAAGAAACCACCTTCAGTATGGGAGACCTGGGTTCCATCTCTGGGTGGGAAGATCCCCTGGAGAAGGGAACAGCTACCTACTCCAGTATTGTGGCCTAGAGAATCCCATGGACTGTATAGTCCCTGGAGTCACAAAGAGTTGGACCCGACTGAGCGACTTCACTTTCTTTTTTTCTTTCTTTCTTGTGACCTCAAGCAAGGAGCTAAAGCTGCATATTTCAGGTTTTGTATTTGAGGATTATATTGCTTGGAAAGAAGCAGTATTGATGTTTGGGGATTATATTGAAGCACTGTGCCTGTCTGAGATTTAAATCCTTCTAAAGGACAGATTAACTGTTTTTAGAAGTTTCAGACAAGAATAGTAGGAAATAATTTAACTAAGAAGAGCGCTTCTGTGATGTTGGTGTTTACTGTGAATGATTGTGCTGTTTATACATAGGACTGGGAAAAGTAAATAATATTAAAGCATGTATTTGTCTTATCCAGTTTGAACATTTTTGTGTGCAAAGCACAGAAATGTATTGAGGCACATGTTGTAAAAATTAACCCATGTCTGTTTCTTAGGACTTGCAGTGTTTTTATGGTATTGTATGAGGCTTTGTTGTACTTGAACGCTGTTAAATACTATTGACGTGTAGTACATTTGTAAGTGATTATTAGAATAAGACTTTCATTAAGGTATGCTTTGCTGCCTTTCATTTCACATAATTGATTTTAATATGTCAATTTTCATTAGGATATTTGAATTACTTTTTAATTAAATGCAGGCAGAGAGAGTGATTCTTTACTGTCAGTAGTTCACAAATGTATTAGTGTTTACTCCTGGTATATTACCTACTTTTTAGTAGATATTAACCATGTTGCTGCTGCTGCTGCTAAGTTGCTCCAGGTGTGTCTGACTCTGTGCGACCCCATAGATGGCAGCCTACCAGGCTCCTCTGTCCACAGGATTCTCTAGGCAAGAGTACTGGAGTGGGGTGCCATTTCCTTCTCTGAATATTAACCATAAAATTTATTTATTTGATAGGTAAATTAGACTAAGGATTCATTTCTTTTGACGATTTGATGAATTTTTCTTAACACTAGGGGGCACTCTTGATCTATGCTGCTGCTGCTGCTAAGTCTCTTCAGTCATGTCCAACTCTGTGGGGCCCCATAGACGGCAGCCCACCAGGCTCCCTTATCCCTGGGATTCTCCAGGCAGGAACACTGGAGTGGGTTGCCATTTCCTTCTCCAGCACGTGAAAGTGAAGTCGCTCAGTCCTGCCTGACTCTTAGTGACCCCATGGACTATGAATTCGTATCTAAATTAATCCGGTGCAGAATGTGGAATGAAGTTAAATTGTTTGAAAACATTTCATTGCAAACTGAATATTGCCTTCAGAAAGAGTTTGGATGATCAAGTTCATTTTGCATAGTAGCATAAATATGAGTGATTCTTAGTAAGATTCTTAAGAATAAACAAAGTTTATAAAATGAAATACTGTAGATTGGAGGACATTAAAGTATTTCTGTGCTCTATTCCTTTTCACATTGGTTTTCCAAATGATTATTTTAAAAATCATTGTTCCTAATATATTTCTAATTTAAAAAATTCTATCACAGTGTTTTACTCATAGCAGGGACTTAGGATATATCTGGAGAAATGAAGATAAATTTAGGATGTGACTGAAGCCTGCTACCCTTAGTAAAAATTTGTAAGCATTTGAAAACCAGCAGCATGTTTTTGCTACATCTGGTAAACATAATTCAGGCATTCTCGGTCATTGTTTCTGCAATCAGGATATTGCTGATGCCCACCAAGTGTTTTGTCAGAGGTATATTCCTAAGATTTTTTTTTTTTAATTAGAAGATTCTCTTGAATTTAAGCTTCGTGTGGATTCAGTAGTGAGTAGACAGAACGTGCATTAGTATAACAGCACTCTTCACGTGTGTCAGCACTGTTTTAGGTGCTTTGCATGCTTTAATCTCTCATCACCACCCTGTGAAGTAGGTACTTCTATCTCTGTTTTATAGGTAAGGAGATTGGGCACAGAAAAGGTAAACAGTTCACTGGGTTTAAACTTAGGCAGTTTTGTCCTGTAGTTTGCGCTTCTAAATCACTGCCATACATTGCTTTTCCAGAGAGAGGAAACTTAGCATTTCAAGCGAATTAGTATTTCAAGCTCCAGTTGTTAAGCGAGTATAGTTTTATAATGTACAGCATAGGGAATGTAGTCAGTAATATTGTTAATAACTCTGTGTGGTGACAGATGGTTACTAGCCTTATTGTGATGGTCATTGTAATGTGTAAAAATATCAAATCCCTATGTTGTATAGCTGAAACTAATAATGTAAGTCAATTATACTTCAGTAAAAATAGATACAGTTTTAAATACCTAATTGATAGACACTTATCCTTTCTCTTCTGGAAAATATCATAGAAATTTAAAGTTTGAAAGGGGCCTTACTCTTTAGAGGAAGAAATTGCCTCTGAGATAGATAGTTACCAACATACCCATCTAGGAGGCAGTTTCTTTGTGGAAAGGGATTAGAATCACAAGTAAACGTTTTGAGTTTCAGTAAAGTAGAAAAAATATGGTAATGTGGAAAAAATATTTGAAAAGAATTTCAGATGGCTTGAATTTTATTCTTGACTCCTCATTTACCAGCCTGTGTCCTCGGAGACAGTGTTTGTGTTATGACGATAATGAAATCCTCCTTAATTAGCCTTATGGTCATTGTGAAGATCAGTGAGATAATGGATTGAGGCTATTCAATAAGCTTTAAAGCCCTATACAAATAAATAAATATATATATATATATATATATCATATATTGTGTTATTTTTATAACATGTGATATCTTTATAAATAATAATTTGTTTTTAATTATTTGTGATATCTTTGTCAACTATCAACTTGTAAGCTTTGTAACTGTAGACTTTCAGCAGTGCTGAAACTTAGTATAGTTGATTTAGGGATGTCATTTAGATCTTTAAGACATTATTTTGTTAGGCCATGTGTTACTTTGCAAGATTTTTTTTATACTTTTTATTTTCTTAAAGCAAACAGTTAAAAATTTTTTCTAATGATAAATGAAAAGTTATATCTTTGTTTTGCAAATAAAGAACATAACAGTAACATGTATTGAACATATGTGTTGAAAGTAGCATAATAGGATTGTCCTCAGACTGGATTTACTGATTTAACTGAAATGAAAAACAGAACTTGGTAAACTGGAAGTATTTTATTTGGGGACATGGTGAGAGGTATGGATTTATTTTCTTAAACTTCCAATAAGACGCATAGTTAAAGTTTTCTGTTTGTTTTTTTGCAGGAATAATAATGTATTTGTGGCCTTGGACATGAAGCAGTCAGCCTTCTGTTGCTATTAAATAGCGTCAGGGACTGATGTTGTGGGAAGCATGGACCTAATGAACGGGCAGGCAAGCAATGTTAATATTGCTGCTACTGCTTCTGAGGTAAGACATTTAAGAAGTTTAATTGTAAAATTTCTTACCTGGCATTCTAATTTTTTAAGCATTATGGTTGGTTACAGATTTTAAATCATAGCTTGAAAAAAGGGTTACTGGCTTTTCAGTTTTTTTTTAATTTATTTTAATTGTACCATCCATGTATTCATTATACATTTTAGGAGTTAATCCCTACGTACTTAATATAATTGACAGATAATGAGTACTTAAAACACTTTTTTAGTTTTAGTTTTGAAGGATGCACAGGATTTCTTCTCAAGGTATTTTCACATTATATGAACCTTGAGGGCAGTAGAACGAGTGGGGCAGAGAATGGCCATGTTGACACTGTCAGATCCCTTGGTTCCAAGCCTGCTGAAGGAGCCTGGAGACCCGTTAGGCTGCAGTGTTGGAAGGGCTCTTCTGGTGATGTAGCTCAGACTGTTGGAGTTGGAGATGAAGACTGAACTAGATGCTCATCTCTGGTTAGTGGATTATGATTTTATTTTTGCCGCACCCCCCCCCCGCCTTTTTTTTTGCTTTGTCTATAGATCTAGGGTACTTGCCTGCTTTCCTTAATACTTTCAGTATCTAGCTTCTTTATTTCATCCTTACCGTAGAGGATGAGAAAAATGTTTGATGCTTTTACACCTTGACTTCAGAGTTCCTTGGTAATTTCAACTTCATTTTGCCCAAGCCAGTTTACATAGGCCTTGCTGTTGTTAGAATATTCTCAGTCAGCAGTTTCAATTATTTTTCCTATGTAGATTATTTCCATATTTTTAACTCTAGCTCTGGCTTCCGTTACAAATTTTATTGAGCATTTATGATGGACCAGGCATTTTACTTATAATATGAACAAAATCAGTTGACTTGTTTCTCTTCTGCTCTACTACTTGTAAAGAAAATAGCTCACTCCCTTTCTCTGACTTCCATCAGTAACATCACTATTTCCTTAGCATCAGTTCTATAGATTTTGCATTAACCTGCTTCTCCTTTGCTCAGCACAACCATTTTTACATCACAGCAGAGAGAGTCCATGAGCAGAACATAAGTTGGAATCCTCTGTAATGTAATCATCGAGTAACATCTTGGGTCCTGCCCACACTCTAGTGGAGAGGATCATACAGGCCAGTGACCACCAAGAGACAGAGAATGCCTGGCAGCCAGCTTAGAGCCTGGCCACCACAGCTTATCTCTGAGAGACAGTCCTGTTAGGAGAACAGTAGTTTCTACTAGTAGCATCTTGGTTTGGGCAGTTATTATTTCTTGTCTAGAATATTGTAGTGGCCTTTTATTTTGATCTTGCACTTTTGTTCTCTGCTGGTTTTGGTCCATTTGACTATAACTCAATTTTAGTATTCTTAAAATACAGTTGTTTTACTTTATTGTATTTCCAAACTGTCTGTGGTTCCTCGTTACCTACTAACTAAATACCCATGACATTCAGCCCTGCATTTAGGACTTTTCTCAAAATGGGCTTAAATTTTCTTTCTAGTGGATTTAACTACCACTGATTCTCTGCTTGAAATTTATATTCTAATGAAAGAATACTACATCTTGCTGATGTTTAAACCCTCAGCTTTTTCTATTTTAAGTGCTATATTTTTATGAAAGTTTTCTCCTGATTCCCTAAACAGGAGCTCTCATCTTTCTGAAGCTATTACTTTAAAAAAAATTTTTAAATCATTTTTTCCATAAATTTGTATATAGCTTTTATTCCTCCTTGAGGCATGGATTAAATATATTTGTAAATATGTCTGTATTGCATGTATATTTATTTGGTACCTTTATAATCATATTTCTTAACTTTGTTAAATGTACGTGGGTATATGATGGTATATTTATGACTTTGTGTCCTGAACTGAAATATATGAGATAATATTATAAGAAACAGTACAGAATTGTTTCTTAAATAAAACAGATCATTTCACTTGGGTAAAAAATTATGTTGGCTTTTCTAAAACTAGATGAATTCCATGAGACCTCAGAGTAGTATAATTCAGTATGTGAGAAGTAAGAGTAGAAAGTCTGCCTTTTAAATTGTCTTCCTGCTATGTCAAGAAAATAAAATAAAAAATACATGTTTTTCTGCCTTCGCTTAAAATAAAGATCTATTAACATATCAAAATGCAAGCTTCTCAGAAATGTGGCACCCTTACCCTTCTATCTTTACCTTTTAGACCTATCCTGTGCTTAAGCGTCTGGTATCAGTAGAGGGGTGGTGAACTTTTTGCATACATTTAGAAGTGTCAATAGTTTTTTAGTCTTTCAGTGGATAAAGAATGACTACTGTGAACTTAGTGTACATTATGTCTCAGTACTGCATAGCTTCTTATCAATACCACCAGCCTGTTTGTTGCCAGTGGGGAAGCAGGTAGAAACTCATCACTCCTAATTTTTTAAGCCCCTGTTCATGGGATCGCAAAGAGTCAGACACGACTGAGCGACTGAACTGAACTGAACTGAACTGAATGGTTTGTAAGAAGGAAAGGAGGAAAATGATTATTCATTTTGATAAGCATTAAGATCGCCATTATGATCTGCTCACTTCTTTTGAATGAGTTAGAAACTTGGAGAAAGTTGCCAGGTTATATTTAAAATGAGTGTCTTTATCTTACAGAATATATTTATTATTTGGTAGTCACTGGATTAGTATACACTGTGTAACTGATGTCTGTTTGAATTATTGACATGAATAAATTTCTATGTTAGTCTTGGAATATAAAATAACATTGTTGACATATTGTAAGCTAGTCACAGTTACAGAGAGCAAACACATGGAATAAGATAAATATATGAAATCCGTTTATGAGACTTTGGGTTTCTGCTCAGACACATAAAGAGCTTGGAATTCATGACTCTTGTCCTCACAGCTTGAGAAAAGCTGAACAATCTGAAAACCTGCTCTGCTGAAGAACTGACGTCACAGAGCAAAATGTCAAGTGATGCCCTGAGAACTGGAGAGAGAAGCAGATAGAGAGAATCACTGTTTACCAAGAGCAGAAACCACTGGAGTCAGGAAAGGGCAGGAACACTTACTGTAGTTGCCAAGCTGCTAGAGACTCTGTGTGGACTAGCTTGAGAGTTAACATCTCCTGGGGGCTTGGTTTTAGGCCTCCCACCCCACTATTGTGAATTTTACCTCCAGGAGCTCCACCAAGTTTTCACAGTGAAGATCATAGAAAAATCCCTCATGCTTCCAGCTGGAGGAGGGGAAGTAACTATTTTGAAATATACTAGAGGGAAGTAATCATCCTGAAATATGCCCATCATGTTCTTTTCTCCACCTGTCCTCAGGGGAGACTTTACCAGATCCTAACCTAGGTGGGGAAAGAGAAATACCCAATTCCGAGCCCTCCAGCCTTCCTGTCTAACTTTCTAAGGGGAGTTTGCTGCTGCTGCTGCTAAGTCACTTCAGTCGTGTCCGACTCTGTGCGACCCCATAGATGGCAGCCCACCAGGCTCCCCCGTCCCTGGGATTCTCCAGGCAAGAATACTGGAGTGGGTTGCCATTTCCTTCTCCAAGGGGGAGTCTGGGGTACTGAAAATCACCTAAGGTCACAGCCCAAGTGCACAGGCTCACCAAAGTAACAGACTGTAGGACGGTGGAACGCATCTCCTCTTCCTACTTCCCATACCTTACTACCACATCAGCAGGGTTCCTGTATGATAATAAAGGATCACAGCCTAAAGAACTGAAAGGCACATATCTTATCTAAGGAGTTTCTAGGGAAACCCAGAGACAAAAACAAGGATACTGTAGGAAAGTGAAGACACCTTTAGCCACAGCAAATAGTAAACAATGTAACTCCTATCTAGATAAATATAAACTCTTACACTAAAGGCCTGTTTACCTCAGTTTCTATTACCCACTAAGTCACATCTGACTTTCAACAAATTTTAAGACGTACTGAAAGGTAACCAGAAAAACTTAGATTGAAGAGGCAAAGCAAACAATGCAGTACGAAACTCCAGATATGGCAAGAGATTTTGGAATTAACAGGCTGGGAATTAAAATAACTATGATTAGTAATGTTAAGAGCTCTAATGGAAAAAATGGACAACATGTAAGAATAGATGGGTAATATAAACAGGAATATTGAAACTCTAAGAATCAAAAGGAAATGCTGGAAATCAAAAACGTTGTACCAGAAATGAAGATGACTTTGATTGACTCACCAGTAGACTGATGACCAGCAGACACCTAAGGAAAGAATTAGTGAACCTGAAGACATGTCAGTAAAATCTTCCCAAGCTGAAGTGCAGTGAGAAAAATAGAATGAGGAAAATGGAACTCAGTATTCAAGAATGGTGGGCCTCGTGACAAGAGGTGTTGTGTACACATAATGGAACATCAGAGGAGGAGAAAGAGAAAGGAGCAGAATAAATATTTTAAGTAATAATGGTGCAGAATTTCCCAAAATTAAGGAGAGATCCCTTCCTTTGTAATGATTTTGATATTTAGTTGCTACTGAAAGGGTAGCAGAGTCTGACAGGACTGAGCAACTGAACTAAACTGAACTGAACTGAAAGGGAAGGAAAAAGTAAAAATGAAACATAATGACAAGTGCTCAAAACTGATGTATAATAGCTGTTAGCTTGACATACATATTATACCTCTGTAATTGAAACTTTGGTTAATTTTTTGTGCCATTGACTGTGGCCTGATATTCTACCACCATTTAGCAGAACGTGATCTGAATGTTCTTACAGTGCTTTTTCTTTGATTTCAGTCAATGATTTGCAAAATGCATCTTTATTTTGTAGTATAGATGAAGTGGAAATTTAACAGAAATAAGGTTTTCAGAGCCAAAAGTCACTTTTTGTTCTACATATGGCAACAACAAATTGAAATTAAGCAGTAACCTTAAAGCAGAAAACACTTAAATTTGTACTGTAATAGGAAGAGCAGTATCAATTATACTGTCACAGACAGACATTCACTTGACAGATAAGACTGGGTTATTTAGTTAATGGAATTTTAAATGTTTTCCTGTGATTTATGTTAGGAAAATAATTTATCTTTTTCTTAATAAACATTGTTTTTAAAAATTATAGGTGAGTGTATCCTCCTCCACCCCCCCTTTTTTAAATCTCATTTGAAAATCATTGAACTTGTTAAAATCTTTCATTTCTATTGGAAATGATAGAAGGTCAGGGTGAGGAAACTGGCATACAGGAAAATGACTTACTCGCAAACCTAAAAATCTGAAGTTGAGGTTAAATTTAGGAACTGACTCATTTGAAAAGACCTTGATGCTGGGATTGAAGGCAGGAGGAGAAGGGGACAACAGAAGATGAGGTGGTTGGATGGCATCACCAACTCAATGGCCATGAGTTTGAGCAAGCTCTGGGAGTTGGTGATGGACAGGGAAGCCTGGCATGCTGCAGTCCATGGGGTCACAAAGAGTAGGACACAACTGAGAGATTGAACTGACTGACTGAAGTTAAATTTTACATTGCCCAATCCTTTTTCTAGTGCTCTTCCAACTAAGCAGTCTGTTACGACTAACTTTTCTATAATTTGTTAACTCAGTATTCTTAGCTTCCTCAGTTTTAAAGCCAGTCTAGTTCCCATGATATTGACTGCAAGACAGTTTTTCAGTGGCTTCATTTTTTTTTTTTTTTAATTTTAACAGAAAAGTAGCAGTTCTGAATCATTAAGTGACAAAGGTTCTGAACTGAAGAAAAGTTTTGATGCTGTGGTATTTGATGTCCTTAAGGTTACACCGGAAGAGTATGCGGTAAGCCTTCCACCTCTTGTTCTCCAGTTTTTGCACATAATTTGCATATTGGTACTATTCAATTAGAATTTGTAGGCCCAACAGAGATATTTTAAAAAAAGATCCAAAACTGGATCTGGGAATCAATGGGGAGAGTAGCACAACAATGGAGCAAGCACAGGAATGAAATGGGGAAGGTGGGGAAGAAAAATCCACTAATACTTTTAGAGAAGCTTTGTAGGTTACACTATCAACTTGAGAAGTAATAGTATCTATCTTTATGATAATTGCTTTCGTCTCTACCTACACCTCCTCCTCAAGCTAAATGTACTTTACTGACAGAGGTAGGAAAGAAGTACTTTTACGTAAATTAAAAAATTAAAGTTGAAGGTATTATTGGATTGTCATGAAGGATACCAAAAAAAACTTAATTCTTAACAGACAAGTGTTCATTTATTTATGTTATCTTTTTCCTTTATCTTGTCAGCAGAGTATACTGATTTCCTGATACTGAATTACTCTTACATTCTAGGAATAAACTTTCGTATATTGCTAGATTTTGTTTTGTGTCTGTAGACACGAGAGATAGGTCCATAATCATGTGAAGACCTTCAGTATGAGTTGCCACTACTGTAGAATCAGTGACTTTTTATAAATTTGGGAAAAAAATACCCTTGTATTATTATCACATTTTATATTACTGTTTGAGTAGATATGATTTAATAGTCCAGCAACACCACTGCTTTATAAACCAGTAGATCCAATTTTTGTTTTTTTATTTTGATTTAGTGTATATATCTGGGCTTCCTTGGTGGCTCAGGTGGTAAAGAATCTGCCTATAATACAGGAGACTCATGTTTAGTCCCTGGGTCGGGAAGATCCTCTGGAGAAGGGAATGGCAACCCACTCCAGTATTCTTGCCTGGGAACTCCCATGAATAGAGGAACCTGTTGGGCTGCAGTCCTTAGGGTCAAAAAGAGTCAGACACTACTGAATAGCTAACACACACAATGTATGACCATGTTCAGACTTTTAAAATTATTTGTTTATTTTGTAACTTTACCTAACTTGTCTCACAGGAAAATATAAAAAGGCATGAGTTAAATAGAAATAATTTTATTTTATGGTGTAAGGACTAAATTTTCATTTTTTAAGCCCTTATAAAATTGGGACTTTTTTCTAGTAAAGATTTGAGTACAGACTAATAATTTTAATTTCAAATATATGTCATATTATGGCATTCCAACGAAATTCTAATAATTTTTTACTTTTTATTTCAGGGTCAGATAACACTAATGGATGTTCCAGTATTTAAAGCCATTCAACCGGATGTGAGTAGTTTTAAGAACTTCCCTTTAAAATATGCCAAATGATGAATTATATCTCAAATTGAGAAGTTTTAGAAATGAAAAATTACACTTCATATTAATTTTTAAATGTTTAACGCTTTGGGCATTATTCAGGCTTTGGAAACTCATGGCATTCATGGCTATACACTGTTGACTCATAGATGAGACTGAGTCATTTTGGTTGATTTGGCTTCATCACTTTACTGAAGGGGGCATAGACCTGGGCAGGTTGGATGATCTACCTGAGGCTTGGAATCTTTTTAATGGGATAATGGGAGTAAACTATTGGGTTTCACAGCTCACTTCAGTAGTCGTTTCCCTTGTACCTTAATTTCTGACTTTATAATATGGCTGTGTGTTGACACTTTGGCGAGAAGAGAGAAAAGGAAGGCATTTTCTGTTTTATTAAGAAGATGGAGACTATTATGCATCTACCCACTGTAAGCTGCTTATTACACTGTGTGTGTATGTATGTTCCTGTCGTTATCACAACCTGCATATGGTAGCGTCTATTTTACTGATGAGAAAACAGAATGACAGTTGTCCCTGATTACAGCTTAGTATTAGAACTGGTTTTCAGACTCTAAAAATTGATGCTTTTCCACTTTCATCAGGTAAGAACATACATATGACTTTGTATCCCCAAACTAAGTCATTGATAATACTGATATATTTAGTACCTTAAGACAGATATATTTTTAGTTCTTACAGAACAAAACATAGTGTATTTGTTATAGTATTTTCAAGTCAACTATAACATAGCTGTTAGAAAAAACATCTGTATCTTCAGTGTCATAGACAGTCCTGTGTTTTTCAAGTTACTTAATGTCTGAATATTTCAAGTTTGTCACTTACAAAATAAAAGTGTGGGCCTAAATGACCTCTGAGTCTTTGTTATATCTACAATGTTATTTTATTTTTTCCCTTCCTCTCTATACCATGGATGGAGGGCACTCTGAAACCTTTAGTTCAGCAACAGAGGAAGCAGAATAATCTATCTATAAAGAAGACACAGACAGAAAAATGGCTTTTGTGTTTAAATAATAGTAACCGGAATATTCATTTCCTCACATCCTTGAACAAAGCAAACTAAATTCTTCATAAAAAGTGCAACAGTTTGTCCTGAAGTTCAGTCATCTTCTCTTTTTGTGCACGCTCAGGCACTTTAGTCACGTGTAACATTTGTAACCCTATGGACGGTTGCCCGCCAGGCTCCTCTGTCCATGGGATTCTCCAGACAAGGATACTGGAGTGGGTTGCCGTGCCCTCCTTCAGGGAATCTTCCCAACCCAGGGATCGAACCCACATCTTTTATGTCTCCTGCATTGGCAGCTGGGTTCTTTACCACTAGTGCTACCTCTTCTCTTTAGACATATTTTTTTCCTTTTGAATAAACTGTAATTATTATATTTCTATAAGTTTCAGACGAGATTAGTGCCATCCAGTAGAAATATGTGAACCATTTATATAACTTTACATTTTCTACAAAATAAAAAGAAGCAAGTAAAATTAATTTTAATAATTGTATTTAACTGCAGCATCCAAAATATTATCACTTCAACCTGTAATCAGTATTAAAATTATTGAGATTTTTACTCTCTTTTTTCTGTGCTAGGACCCTGAGATTCAGTGTATATTGTACAATTACAGCATGTCTTGCCACATTGCAGGTGCAGATCTAGTAGTGACCACTTATAGACATAAGCTTCAAGTCAATGGGGATTTTTTGTGAACTTCCTAGAAGTGAACCTTAAAAATTCCCTTGACCCCACTTCCTGATCTAATTTAACACTGATCCTGTTGATTTTTTTTTTTTTAGCCTAAATCTCTTGTTTATCCATTCTCTCTCTACTCTGAACACCCTAATCAAATACACCATGGTAACTCATCTGAATTGTTGCATTGCCCTCTTACCTGGTCTGTCCACATCCATCCTGACCCTTCTAAACTTTGTCTACCTAGGAGCCAAGGTCATCTTTCAACATGTAAATCTGCTTTCATGATTCTTCTGCTTAGAATGCTTCAGTGGCTTCCTGTCGCTCTGAAGATAAAGACATGTTGTCCCAATACTGTCTACAAATCTCTTCTAAGTTTTGCCTCTTCCTACCTACTCCAACCTCATCTTCCACCATTTCCACCTCTTTCTGGTCTAGCTACAGTGGCCTTTTAGCCCCTCTCACCACTGAGCCTGTGTGCATCCTGCTGCTGCTACTGCTGCTAAGTCACTTCAGTCGTGTCTGACTCTCTGCGACCCCATAGACAGCAGCCCACCAGGCTCTCCCGTCTTAACTCCTAATCATCCTTCACTTCTCAAGTCAAGTTTGACTTTCTCAGATGAGTTTTTTCTCTTCATACAGGCTCTCCCAGCACTTCCTACTACTTCACTGGACTTGTCAGTTGCAGTTTTATTATGGATTGTGGTTCAATAAGTATTTACTGAGTGTCTGTTCTATGTCAGATGCTGGTTTATAGCAGTGAAGAGACCAAAATTCCTGCCCTTGTGCATCTTACATTTGAGTAAAGTGAGCTAGTAGTGTGTCATGGAAAGTATCAGCTAGCCAGAAGACGACAGGGCGTGAGGGCTGTGAGAGCTGTGATTTTGCATAGGGTGATCAGAAAGACTTCACTGCAAAGGTGCCATCTGAGAAAGACCTGAACGAGATGAGAGAGCAAGCCATGCAACTGTTTGGGGGGAAGAGTGTTCCAGGCAGACAGAACAGTGCCGATATATAGTGCCAAAGTTTCTTCCTTAGTTCTTTTGGGAACAAAATATAGTGTATTTGGTATAGTATATACAAGTCTACAGTGGCCCTGAATACTTTTCCTTATACCTTTATTTTGTGACTTTTAATATGACTGTGTGTGGTATCTTAGAGACAAGAAAAAATCAAGGAAGACATTTTTTGAAAAGAATTAGACTAACATTTATTATGCATCTGCCCACTGTAAACTATTTATTATGCTCACATAAGAGAAAAGATTACTGGAGTGAGGTGTGAAGCCCAGAGCAAAGACCAGTGAGCTCAGTAAGTAAGTGTGGGAGTCTAGTAGAAGGTGAGAGGGTCAGATGGCATGGGACGTGGAGAACTATTACTCTGAAAAAGATCAGAAGCTATGGATGGGTTTTGAGCAAATGAGTGATATTTTCTGATTTGGGTTTTAAGGAGCCCTTCCATGACTACCGACCTGACTATGTGGGGAAGCAAGCATGGGGTTGGGGAGGGGCAGGTACCAAGGACTGAATCAAGGAGACCAGGTGAGCAAGGAAGGTGACTTGGGTCAGGGTGTGAAGGGAGGAGGTGGTGAGAGTTGTCAGGCACTGTATGCTAAAGAGGAGTCAAGGATGATGGCAAGATTTTTGGCCTGACACCTGAAACATTTCCTCCATAGCCTTTGAGATGGAAAATGGTTAGTATTGTGTTCATAGCTCCTGGGACTGCCATTTATAGAGACCAGAATATGCAGTGTAGTTTGTGGAGAAAGGCCAGAAGAGCAGATTTTGAAGGAAGAGCTTGAGTTTGGCTTTGGACATGTTTAGTTTTACATGTGTGTTGGACAGCCAAAGAGAATGTTGAGTTAGGTAATATACACTGTATTTTATATATCTATATGTATATCCCACCCACCCCCTCCCGGTTCAAGCTGAATGTAAGCTTGGGAGTTGTCAGTGTAGAGATATTTAAAGTGTGGGTGAGATTACCAAGAGTGAATATACGTGGAGAAAAGAGGAACCTATTTAGTGTTGAGGAGGAGCTAGCAAAAGAAACTGAGATGCAGCACCTGGCAATTTAGGAGGAAAACTAGGTTAGTGTGAAATTCAGTTAACCAAGTGAAGGACATATTTTTAAGAAGGAAGGAGCGATCAGGTGTAAAGTGATGTTAATCCTGGGCTTATAGGTTTATTGCTTGCTACTTCCACTAGGTTTTAAGCTACATGAGGACACTTAGGACAGATACTTTTACTATTTTATCTAGCATGTAGTGGGAACTCAATATTTACAATGAGAAAATGAACAATGTTTAGTAAGTGTTTGTCCAACGAGAGAATGTTGTGTTTTCTGTTTTTTTCCGAAAATTGAAGCAGTAACTCTTGGAAGAAGCAGTGTAGCACCAAAATATTCTTGTCATGTATCCATCTCATACAGTCTTCAAGATTACATTAACTCTGGCAGCATCAGTAGGACTTTGTCACTTGGGAGAAAAACATCTTCTGATTTATCCTGGGATGTTTAAGACATGTAATAAGATATAAAGTGTAACAAGATGAAATTCTGTGTACCTACCTAGCCCACTACTGTTGAAGCCACTCTGCGTCCTTCCATATTCATCTGTCTTCCCTCCTCCCACCAGAGGAACCACTATCCAGTATTGATCTGTATCATTCCTGTGCATTTAATTATTGATTTTCTATAAGTGTATGTTCTCCCTTAGCAATATTTGCTTTTGCAGGTTTCGGATTTTTTATGTATGGTATCCTGTGACTTTCTTTTTTGTCTACTTATGTCTAACATTGTTGACCAGCATCCATGTTTATACTTTAGTGCATTAACTACTGAGTTGTGGCACATTAACATCCTCAAGGTTATTCAGTTCAGTTCAGTTGCTCAGTCGTGTCGGACTTTTTGCGACCCCATGAATCGCAGCACGCCAGGCCTCCCTGTCCATCACCAACTCCTGGAGTTGACTCAGACTCACGCCCATCGAGTCAGTGATGCCATCCAGCCATCTCGTCCTCGGTCGTGCCCTTCTCCTCCTGCTCCCAATCCCTCCCAGCATCAGAGTCTTTTCCAGTGAATCAACTCTTCGCATGAGGTGGCCAAAGTACTGGAGCTTCAGCTTCAGCATCATTCCGTCCAAAGAAATCCCAGGACCGATCTCCTTTAGAACGGACTGGTTGGATCTCCTTGCAGTCCAAGGGACTCTCAAGAGTCTTCTCCAACACCACAGTTCAAAAGCATCAATTCTTTGGCGCTCAGCCTTCTTCACAGTCCAACTCTCACATCCATACATGACTGGAAAAACCATAGCCTTGACTAGATGGACCTTAGTCGGCAAAGTAACGTCTCTGCTTTTGAATATGCTATCTAGGTTGGTCATAACTTTTCTTCCAAGGAGTAAGCGTCTTTTGATTTCATGGACTGCACCATCTGCAGAGCCCAGAAAAATAAAGTCTGACACCGTTTCCACTGTTTCCCCGTCTGTTTCCCAGGAAGTGATGGGACTGGATGCCATGATCTTCGTTTTCTGAATGTTGAGCTTTAAGCCACCTTTTTCACTCTCCTCTTTCACTTTTCATCAAGAGGCTCTTTAGTTCCTCTTCACTGTCTGCCATAAGGGTGGTGTCATCTGCATATNTTTCCCAGGAAGTGATGGGACTGGATGCCATGATCTTCGTTTTCTGAATGTTGAGCTTTAAGCCACCTTTTTCACTCTCCTCTTTCACTTTTCATCAAGAGGCTCTTTAGTTCCTCTTCACTGTCTGCCATAAGGGTGGTGTCATCTGCATATCTGAGGTTATTGATATTTTTCCCAGCAATCTTGATTCCAGCTTGTGTTTCTTCCAGTCCAGTGTTTTGAGGTTATTAAATACTGCCAAATTGTTTTCCATATTGTTTGTACAGATATTATTTATTATGTAAAACTCTTGCTATTGATAACTTACCAAAAGATTTTTTAAGTCATGATGTTGTCCAGTCTAATGTATTAGTCTCATTTATTAGCATAAAATGTAGTCTCTTACTATGTAGTCAGAATATTAACTTGACTAACAAATGAATTATTTTTGTTAAATCCATATTTAACCTCAGATATGAAAAAACAGTGGTTATCACTGAACAAATAAATTTATCTTCATGTTTCTGTCCATTATACCAATGTTCAAGTCTCTATAATTTTATATAAAGCTTTAAAAACTGTATATGTATAATATATAAAATGAAACTATTTAAAAGATCATTAGTTACACTAAAACTGTTTTAGTCTAAACTCAGTATTCTGTGTATATATCCACATGTAACTATTTCAGGTGATGATTTATTCACATTTTCTGAAATAAAATGTTCTAAGTTTGAATTTTGAAGGATGTAGATTCTAAATCCAGCTATGTGGTTTAGTGATTTGATTTGCAAGTTGGTGATTGAACCACACAGGTCTCAGTTTTTTGCAAATGAGGCAATTTCTGAGTTACTTGCAACTTATATATTTCACATTAATTCTGTTCCCTAAGTAGATTATTGCCATTCTTACCATTTGTGGAAATCTATATTCCCAAGTCTTTCATATCATGCAGAGTTTATTTAAACTTTTGTCCCTAAACTTGTTCTTGACTTGTAGAAAGTCCAGTTGTTTTCTCAGAATAAAGCTGTTTATCTGCCTGTCTGCTGCACTGTCTACCTCAGAATTGCTCAGGAAAAAAAGGAAAAACTCCAAGCCTTTTGTTTCCCTCTGAAAACTATTGGTTGATGTTTGAGATGTCAAAAATTATTTTTTATTATATAGAGACTATCCTTAGTCATCAGTAAAACACTGGCTGAAGAAATCTGGTCTTTAAGTAAGCAGATCTGAGTCAGACTTAATGCTCAGTCTGGTTTTTCTCCAACCTTGTGTCACACTTGAAATGGCTTGAAAGTGAAGGAAGACGAACAGATTTTGCCACTTTGTTTTTTTGTTTTATAATAGAGAATAATGGGATAAAAACATGTTTACCAATGAAAAGAATTTAATGGTAAAGGAAAGTTCAGTAATTTTACAAACTACTTAATAGAATTACACAGAAAAAATGTTCGCTCTGGTTTTAAAGTTGTCTGTCTGAGTGGTTTGCACCATCTGTCTATCCATTTTTAGTACCAGTCAGAAACCTGCAAGTCATTCTTTTCTCATCTCCCTCTGTCCTCTTTCCTCTGTTCTTTAGTATCTCCAGTTGATTTTATTTCCTAAATAACTTTTCTCCCCTTCCGATTCCCTGTGCTTCCCTGTCAACGCTGAAGGAAATTTTTTAAACGAGCACAGTATTTTTACAGGGCTGCAGCTCATTGGCTCAGAGAGTATGAACCTTCCCCAGAGCCTGTACATGTTTGTTGGACCTGAGACAGGTTTCATGTCAGTCTGTTACCTGTATTTACTGGGATCCTCCTCTATGTGGACACTGCCCTGATGTCCCTGTAGCTGCTGCTGCCAAGTCGCTTCAGTCGTGTCTGACTCTGTGTGACCCCATAGATGGCAGCCCACCCGGCTCTCCCATCCCTGGGATTCTCCAGGCAAGAACACTGGGGTTGCCGTGTCCTTCTGCAGTGCATGAAAGTGAAAAGTGAAAGTGAAGTCGCTACATCGTGCCTGACTCTTAGCGATCCCATGGACTGAAGCCCACCAGGCTCCTCCATCCATGGGATTTTCAAGGCAAGAGTACTGGAGTGGGGTGCCATTGCCTTCTCCATCCCTGTAGCTAGTGCTACAGAATCCCTTGCCCTGATGTTCCTATAGCTTGTGCTACAGAAATCCTAAGAATCTTCATTTGCCCCCTGGCCCAAGCAGCAAGGCCAAATTTGGAAGCTTCTATGAATGGTGATTACTCTCACACAAAACCCGGCTTTTCGTTCTTCTCCCCTTCCTCCTTATAAGTAGCCATTCCTTAGTGATAGGCATGGGAGGGGAGACACAGTGATATATGGTTTCTGACACTGCAGTTACACTGGTTACAAGGAAGGAAAAAAACTAGTAGTTATGTTAATACATCCTTACAATTCTTAACTATCAGAGTTGCTCACTGTCAACAACAGTTGCTCACTGTTGTTCTCGTTATTCTTTAAATTAGACCAGTTGGGAGGTAAATGGGCTTCCCTGATAGCTCAGTTGGTAAAGAATCCACCTGTAATGCAGGAGAGCCCAGTTCAATCCCTGGGTTAGGAAGATCCCCTGGAAAGGATACCCACTCTAGTATTCTGGCCTGGAGAATTCCATGGACTGTATAGTCCATGGGGTCACAAAGAGTCGAACACAACTGAATGACTTTCACTTTCACTTTGAGAGGTAAATTGTTATGTATTTTGCTTTCTCTTTTTTTAATTGGCCCAACATTCACATCTCTTTCTGTGGGTGCTCAGAAGATTCTCAATTACTTAATTTCACTTATTTTAAAATTTATTTTGAAGCCCTTTGAAGTCCAAAAATAGTAGCAAAACATAAAAGTCATGAGCCAGAAGACTTGCAGTTTTATTTCAGTTTTGACATCTGCAGAGTGTGCCACTAATATAACCTATTTCATGTCATTAGGCTTTGTTAAAAAAAAAAAAAAAGTTTAGATAAGTGAAACTAGGGATTTTAGACTACTTGACCTTTAAAATACTCTTTAGGTCTTTGAGGATTCCTGAAAGTAGAATAAGTTTGCGTGATGACTTGATAGTAAGAGCTTCAGTTAAGTGTAGCTTCAATCAGTAATAAATAGGATTTTGACCAAAACTGCAGAAGTCTTGAGATGTTAAGTGTTGGGGATGGTCAGAAGTCAAGTTTCTAGAGATTGGGGCGGGGAGGGGGGGTCCTCAATGAAACATAAATTCCACCAAGTCGGAAACTTGTCTGCTGGTGTGTCTGTAGTGATTGAATGATACTTATTTGATATTTGAATTTGAGTGACCATTCCAAGGCTTTAGACTGCACAGCCTGCAAGCATATCATCTCCCATTGTTTACCATGTTTAGTTATTTTCACAAAAGTCTGTTACCCAGTCCAAGAATGTAATTTTTATCAAGTAACACTTGTTCTATGGAAGAAGTGTTTTTTTCCTCTCTGCCCATAATCCACAACATTTTCTTCCTTAGTGTGAATTCTTCAGTGTTCAGTAAGGGCAAAAGTTTACCGTAAGGTAAACTCTCATTAATTTCTAGATTGAATTTTCTGGTATTTAGTTGAGGCTCTGCTGCTGCTAAGTCACTTCAGTCATGTCCGACTCTGTGCAACCCCATAGACGGCAGCCCACCAGGCTCCCCTATCCCTGGGATTCTCCAGGCAAGAACACTGGAGTGGATTGCCATTTCCGTCTCCAGTGCATGAAAATGAAAAGTGAAAGTGCAGTCACTCAGTTGTATCCAATTCTTAGCGACCCCAAGGACTGCAGCCTACCAGGCTCCTCCATCTATGGGATTTTCCAGGCAAGAGTACTGGAATGGGGTGCCATTAACTCTTGTTAAAGTTTTTGCACATTTCTTATAGACAAAGATTGCCCCAGTGTGGTTTCTCTTCTGATCATGAACTTTTTTTTTTCCCCCCTTTAGAAGGCTGTTACACATTCACAGGGCTTCTTTCCAGTGTGAGTTCTCTTTATGTTGAGGAAGCAGTGACTGTATTCTGAGGAATTTTCCATGTTTATTAATAGGATTTTTGTGTTTTTTTCCTATTATGAATTCTCAGATGGTCTATAAAACTTGTATTTCTTCTGAAGAAATACACTGCCACATTCACCACACTGATGGGATTTCTCCTCAAAATGAGTATTACGTTACTCAGCACAGGATGAGTTATGACAGAACACTGTCTTACAATCAGGTTTTCTCTCCGTTAGCAGCTGTGCTTGAAATCTGTACTGTAGTCATTACATTGGATGATGTTTACTTCTCTTAGAGGTTCCCAAATGTTTATGAAGTAACAGGATCTGACTGAAAGTCCTTTGACATGTATTACATTCAAAGAAGAAAGTTCTATGCTTTATTGTTTATTCTGTTCAGTTCAGTTCAGTTGCTCAGTCGTGTCCGACTCTTTGCGACCCCATGAACCGCAGCATGCCAGGCCTCCCTGTCCATCACCAACTCCCGGAGTCCACCCAAAACCATGTCCATCGAGTCGGTGATGCCATCCCACCATCTCACCCTCTGTCGTCCCCTTCTCCTCCTGCCCTCAATCTTTCTCAGCATCAGGTCTTTTCAAGTGAGTCAGCTCTTTGCATCAGGTGGCCAAAGTATTGGAGTTTCAGCTTCAACATCAGTCCCTCCAGTGAACACCCAGGACTGATCTCCTTTAGAATGGACTGGTTGGATCTCCTTGCAGTCCCAGGGACTCTCAAGAGTCTTTCCTAACACCACAGTTCAAAAGCATCAATTCTTTGGCGCTCAGCTTTCTTTATAATCCAACTCTCACATCCATACATGACTACTGGAAAAGCCATAGCCTTGACTAAACAGACCTTTGTTGGCAAAGTAATGTCTCTGCTTTTTAATATGCTGTCTAGGTTGGTCATAACTTTCCTTCCAAGGAGTAAGTGTCTTTTAATTTCATGGCTGCAATCACCATCTGCAGTGATTTTGGAGCCCAAAAAAGTAGTCAGCTACTGTTTCCCCATAAATTTGCCATGAAATGATAGGGCGTAGGTCAATATAATAAGTCATTTAGATTATATCAATAAACACAATATAATATACACAAACAGTATAATAAGTCATTTAGACTATATCAATAAACAGTAAATAAAAAGGATAGATAAAACCTTCCTGTATAACTGGGATACGCTAGAGATTGACGAAGAATTCTGGTTAAATGAGGGAAAGTACATATAGGTCATTCTGAATCTTAAAACATTTCTGAAGAACTTGCGATTGTGATCTTTCTGGTGATATATGTAAAGAGCTTTCTCTATGCAAAATTTCTTTTGTATGCAAAGAGGCTATCATCTTGGCAACATCCAAAATTCCAACATCAGTAATATCATAATTCTTTCCTTGTTTAATGAAAAGTATCATTTTCATTAGGCTTAAAATATAAAAATCCATAAATACAGTAGAGGTTTGAAGAAAGCAAAGAAGACATATGACTTTTCTTCTCATATTTCATTGGACTTTAGTAAGGTTAGCTGCTCTGTCAGTTCTTATTGCTGTTTCTCACTGAATATTTTCTTAATTTAAGGTAAGGTCAGACTTAGGGAACTAGGCAAGGTGAAGAAGAAAGCTGTTGACTAGGAGAGTAGGTATATCACACCATCAGTGGTAGCAGAAGATAGCTCCTGCCTTAATCTCTGACCTCACTGTAAGGGGCAGCATTAAGGTATTGGAAGTAGGGAGGTTGGGGGAGTAGAGAATGTGAGTACATTAGAAAAGTGACATGGTATTTTTGATTTACATAATACATTAGAATTATATAGTTTCAGAGCTTATTCTGTGGATTAGAAGCATAGGAGTCGCAGCGAGTGCTTCATTTCAGGCTGCGACTTCTTTCTAAACAGCCATATAGGCTGAATGGATATACTGGGTATACCAGTTCCCTCCAGATCTTCCAGGTGTTGAGCCCAGGAATACCTACCTCAGCAGTAGTNAGGAGTAAGTGTCTTTTAATTTCATGGCTGCAATCACCATCTGCAGTGATTTTGGAGCCCAAAAAAGTAGTCAGCTACTGTTTCCCCATAAATTTGCCATGAAATGATAGGGCGTAGGTCAATATAATAAGTCATTTAGATTATATCAATAAACACAATATAATATACACAAACAGTATAATAAGTCATTTAGACTATATCAATAAACAGTAAATAAAAAGGATAGATAAAACCTTCCTGTATAACTGGGATACGCTAGAGATTGACGAAGAATTCTGGTTAAATGAGGGAAAGTACATATAGGTCATTCTGAATCTTAAAACATTTCTGAAGAACTTGCGATTGTGATCTTTCTGGTGATATATGTAAAGAGCTTTCTCTATGCAAAATTTCTTTTGTATGCAAAGAGGCTATCATCTTGGCAACATCCAAAATTCCAACATCAGTAATATCATAATTCTTTCCTTGTTTAATGAAAAGTATCATTTTCATTAGGCTTAAAATATAAAAATCCATAAATACAGTAGAGGTTTGAAGAAAGCAAAGAAGACATATGACTTTTCTTCTCATATTTCATTGGACTTTAGTAAGGTTAGCTGCTCTGTCAGTTCTTATTGCTGTTTCTCACTGAATATTTTCTTAATTTAAGGTAAGGTCAGACTTAGGGAACTAGGCAAGGTGAAGAAGAAAGCTGTTGACTAGGAGAGTAGGTATATCACACCATCAGTGGTAGCAGAAGATAGCTCCTGCCTTAATCTCTGACCTCACTGTAAGGGGCAGCATTAAGGTATTGGAAGTAGGGAGGTTGGGGGAGTAGAGAATGTGAGTACATTAGAAAAGTGACATGGTATTTTTGATTTACATAATACATTAGAATTATATAGTTTCAGAGCTTATTCTGTGGATTAGAAGCATAGGAGTCGCAGCGAGTGCTTCATTTCAGGCTGCGACTTCTTTCTAAACAGCCATATAGGCTGAATGGATATACTGGGTATACCAGTTCCCTCCAGATCTTCCAGGTGTTGAGCCCAGGAATACCTACCTCAGCAGTAGTGATTTTCTCATTGTGAGGACCCCTACCCTTGCAGTCTTTTACAAATTCCATCGCTTTTTCTTTCTTTCCCTCAGTCTTTGTCTGCAGCTGGTCTATATTGGCCTTTTCTCTTCTTCTTATCTATAGGTATCCCTACAGCATCACCCTTAGAGCAGTCCTTTTAAGAGTGTTGGAACCTACAAGATGAAATTTAGACCAAGAATTTGACTTTACAGAACAAACCTACAAGACATAAGAGAAGCTGTGACTCCCGTGAAATTCAGTAATTCTTTCATAGGGTAGGTGGTCATCAGTTGTGGTGTTTGCCTTCCCACATGCTTTCAAAATAATCTGTTTAATGGCTAAAAGTGAACCCATGAATATTCTCTCTGATACACTTTTAGTGACCGTTAAGAAATTGCCTTTGTATATGTGAGTTACTGTTAGAAGCTTTCTCTTCACTGCCCGTTTTAAAAATTGCAAGTTGAATCCATTTGAGCAGATTTTAAGCATCGAGGCTGCTCTATTTCCTTTAGCCTTTGCTGAAATGGAGGCTTATTTACGTAGTGTACTCAACTTGAATCAGTTCTATTCATGAGTCAAACCCTAAAAAAGCATCTTTTGAGTCACTAAGTTTACTTTAACTTTTTGGTGTTCATGGAGAGTGGTTTAGTATAGAGTAACTTGAGACCTGGCAGATAACCTGTCAATATAGTATGGTGCTGGTAGGAGAATTTATTTCTCAGATGGTATAGTCTCACTTTGAGAAAGATTCTAGGATCTGAGACAGAAAGAGACAGAGACAAAGGGAAAAGCAGGATTTTTTCCACAGAGATATTTAATGGCTGTTGAGGTAGAGATTGGGCAAGACAGGTTCCTTTAAGGTCAGCTAACAGTAAATGCATGTCAAGGTTTAATAGGAAAGTACTGAGTGAGTCCCAGTGCAGTGTCTACTTCATAATCCATTATATGGGCTTTTCTTGTTGTTGTTTTATAAACTCTTTATTTTGAGGTAATTAGAGATTGACAGGGAGTTACAAAAAAAATACTACAAGGATAATTCTAAGATAGGGAACTGTTTCTCTTTTCCTTTTTTTAAAAATTTATTTAGCTGCACCATGTTTTAGTTGAGGCATGCAGGATCTAGTTCCCTAGCTAGGGATGGAACCCGGGGCCCCCTGCACTGGGAACACAGAGTCTTAACCGCTGGACCACCAGGGAAGTCCCCAAAGATAGCTTTAGATTCACAGTTTTGAAACCAGGAAATAGATGTTTATACAGCACATGTCTGTATAGCCCTGTGGCGTTTCATCATCTGTGCAGATTTGCCTAACTGCTGCTCCATCAAGATACATGCTATTCCATCAGCACAAAGCTTTGTTCCCTGTGCTTCCGGTTTACGGTCACACCTCCACTCCCCTCCATCCATAATTCCTGGCAGCCGCCATGTTAATCTCTACCCTCGTCTGTCCTCTATCCCTGTTTTATGTTGTATTAGTTGAGCTAGTAATGTAACATCGTTTCCAAGGGGAAATGTTTTCTGAAGCAGAAAGTACTATCTTAAAGAACCTCCTTATTTCTTCATGTTTTTTATGTATAAGATGGAGAGCTCCAATGGAATTTTAATGCATCTGCTCCCAAGTAATTTGACTGGAGTTTCATTCAACCCCTGCCTTCTTTCAGGTCTGCTTCAAAGAGAGTTTTCTTAACGAGGAAAAGCAGTTTTTCACTAAGTTAATGATGCTGCAACTCACCAAAAATTGGATGGATTTTTCAAAACCTCTTAGCTTCTCTTATTTTGAGGAGCCAGAAAAGAGTTTAAAATTTTTTAATGTAAAAAATAAGGCTATAATCCACTGCTACCTTTGTGTTCTTTGTCATAATAAATTGTAGTGATAAAGATAGGATCAAATGAGTTGATGTGTATAAGGCACTTAGAATAGTGCCTGGCACATAGTGATCTCTACCTTCGGGTTAGCTTTTATTTTTATTGCAGCTGTTAAGACCTATGTTCTAAGGAAGAAAGCACAGAGTCAGAAGATTAGATCGCACACAAAAGGACAGATGTATTGGCTACTGTCAATAGTTCTATATGCACATAAAGGAGATAGGGAAGATGTTTACATAGGTTTATTCAGGTGGTGGGTTCTGGGTAGCGTATGGTCCCTCCCTGCTGCCCCTCTCCACCCCCCGATTTTCTGTTTCACAAACTTAACAACTGTAATTACTCTTACAGATGGGGAAGTTAAGGTATAATATATATAGAGAGAATTAAGTACACCTAGTTTTGATAAGATGCTTGTGAAACTAACAGTAGTGCTGGTATAAATGATTCAGTATTTCAGAAGGACAGTTTGACAAGTATCAAGACCTTGAAAGAAAGGGTTCCTACTCTTTAACCTAGTGATTTTGCTTCTAGGACTGTATATTTAGGAAATGATCAGAAATGATGGAAAAGGTGCAAGGATATTCTTTGTTTATAATGTAGCCTTACTTATGACAGGAAAATGGCTTGTGAAATGGCTAGATAAGTTGAATAGCAATTTCATAGAGATACTTTGATTATAGCATTAATATAAATTTGGAAATTTTGTTAATTGGTTAAAGAAAAATTCAGTGTTGATGGATTTAATCCTAGAAATTTTGTCCTAAATCTTGACATCTTCAGGTAGTTGTATGAATATACTGTAATATTTAGGAAGGCCAAACATGTTTTCTAGCAGTTTGATGTTTTTAATATAGTTATCGTGTGCCATGTTTATGTTAATATAATATCGACCACTAAATATTTTGTGTCTGTACAAGAAGATTTTGTGAAATGAGTATATATCTAGGCTGAGTACAAAGTACTCAAATTCCTTTTTACTGTAGAGTTGCTTCTGTCATTTTCTTTTCCTTCAGTAATTTGAAATTTTGAAATTCTAGGTTAAAAAAAAGTACTTTATATCTTTAGAAAATTTACTGTTTACCTACTATGTTAAAGTGATAATTGTTGTCTCTTTCTTCAGTGTTCCCCGTCTCAATTGCTCAAGCCAGAAACTTCGGAGTTTTAGTACTTCTGGATACCGCATTCTTAACTGTAATTACACTGTGTGGATCCAGTTTTTGACCAAGTGATATTTTCAGTATCAATTGATACTACCCTATTCCAGGGAACATTGCCTTTTTCTTAAAGTGTTATAATACCTTCATAACTTCCTCAGTCTTTCCTAAGTCAGTTCATTCATTTTTGTTTTTATTTAATTTTAAAATTATATTGAAGATATACATATATCATGCTTAACAAGCTAAATATTTCCACAGGAGAGCAAAATATAACAATATCCTGTTGTTCCCACCCTTCCAACCTCCGTCTTTGAGACCTACACCCATCCAGGTCTCTTAACTTTTCTTATTTGGAAGACTTTATATACGTTTTAAAGATAATATATCTAAATGCCTGTTGCTTATGAGTTTTCAATTTTGAATATGATTTATTGACTCTCTACTATGGAAGATGATTTCACTCTATTTTCTCTTCCTCTCACATTTGCACAATTTATTTCCTCCTCTTTTCTTCATAGTTATGTCACAATTTTGACATGAATAAGTAATCATGGCTCAGCTGTTCTTAACAAGTATAGAGAAAGCTGAAGAACAGTTGATCTGTGATTACTTAAATTTTGTTTTCTTTCAGCTAAATAACTTACTTTAACTTTCTCTGTTTTTGGATGCATGCTCAGTAGTACCCAGCTCTTTGCAAATCCATGATTGTAGTCTGCCAGGCTCCTTTGTCCTTGGGATTTTCCTGGCAAGAATACTGGAGTGGGTTGCCATTTCCTCCAGGGGATCTTTCCCAACCCAGGGTTTGAACTCATGTCTCCTGCATCTCCTGCACTGGCAGGAGTGTTCTTTACCACTGAGCCACCTGGGAATCCCTTTAGCTCTCTCTGTGACTTGTCACTAATTTTTCTGCCAGAAGTGAATGCAGTCAGTGTGTTTTCTCTTTGTTCAAACACTCCAGATAGTGTTTCATCTTTCAGAGATGTCTCTCTTGGAATTTCCGTCCTTGCTACTTACCATCTGGACCATAGTCTGCTCTTAGCTTTGTCTCAGAATCTCCCTTTACTCTTAATCTGGGAATTTCCAGCATTTTCTTTTGGTCTTGGTTCCGTGGTTTCCTGGATCTTCTCTCCCTTTTTCTAACTTTGCTAGTTTGTTTTGATGGAAGACATATTCTGCAAGCTCTGTGAGAATAGGTCCATAAAACAAAGATTCTCCGAGACTTTCTAAAATGTCTGTGATGTACTTTCATACTTATTTGATTCTTTTGTTGAATGAATTATAGGATTTTGAAGGCTTTGTTTCAGTTGTCTTCTATCTTCTAGAGTTGCTGTTGAAATACCTGATACCTTCTGATCCTTTTTTTTTCTGTATGTTATCTGTTTTTGTTTTGTTTTTGAATTGATAGATTTTATGATTTCTTTTGTCTCCAGTCTGCTACAGGTTTTTAATGCTAGGCTTTGGTTTGAGTTTTTTTTCTTTTCTTTTTTAATCTTTTATAATGGACGTTAGACAAGTCTTTTCTTGTCCTTTAGATTCAGGAGACATTTTCTTGAATTAGCATTTTTTTCAGTAAGTTACTTTCCTCTATTCTCTCTGTATTCTCTTAAAATTATTTTTATTATTCAGAAGTTGACTCTTGTGGACTTTTCTAATTAACATACTATTTTTGCCCCCATATTAGGCTTATTGTTTAAAAGGTGGTATCACCTTTATCTTTCTTGATTTTTAACTGTCCTTTTATTATATTTTTTATGCCCAAGAGTTTTATTTGGTTCTCTGAATCTTTCTTGTTTGTACCCTTCTGTTTTTTCTATTTAACGGGAGCATATCTATCTGGAAGTAACAGTTACGTGGGAGAAGGCAGTGGCACCCCACTCCAGTACTCTTGCCTGGAAAATCCCATGGATGGAGGAGCCTGGTAGGCTGCAGTCTGTGGGGTCGCTAAGAGTTGGACACAACTGAGCAACTTCACTTTCACTTTTCACTTTCATGCATTGGAGAAGGAAATGCCAACCCACTCCAGTGTTCTTGCCTGGAGAGTCCCAGGGACGGGGGAGCCTGATGGGCTACAGTCTGTGGTGTCGCACAGAGTCGGACACGACTGAAGCGACTGAGCAGCAGCAACAATTACGTGGTTTTACCCTTTTCTCAGTTTTCTTTTGTTCTCCACCCTAACTCAGTGTCCTCAGAATTATTCTTTCCTATGGATTATGTCTCTTTCTGGCCATGGTGGTTGTATTACAACAGGGTTCCCAACCTGTTTTGACCCTTGAACTCCTTTGGAAAGCTGAAGCTTCTGGAGCTGAACCCTTACTTAAAATCCAAGAAAATCAGTTCTCATAACATACATCTATCAAAATATTTTTTAAAAACTGTCCTATGGCTATATATGTGCCTCTTTGTTAACATATTAAGTATCTAGAGGTGCTGAGATTATAACCTCGAAGCAGTGATGAGTATAAATAATGTTTTGANTCTAATTAACATACTATTTTTGCCCCCATATTAGGCTTATTGTTTAAAAGGTGGTATCACCTTTATCTTTCTTGATTTTTAACTGTCCTTTTATTATATTTTTTATGCCCAAGAGTTTTATTTGGTTCTCTGAATCTTTCTTGTTTGTACCCTTCTGTTTTTTCTATTTAACGGGAGCATATCTATCTGGAAGTAACAGTTACGTGGGAGAAGGCAGTGGCACCCCACTCCAGTACTCTTGCCTGGAAAATCCCATGGATGGAGGAGCCTGGTAGGCTGCAGTCTGTGGGGTCGCTAAGAGTTGGACACAACTGAGCAACTTCACTTTCACTTTTCACTTTCATGCATTGGAGAAGGAAATGCCAACCCACTCCAGTGTTCTTGCCTGGAGAGTCCCAGGGACGGGGGAGCCTGATGGGCTACAGTCTGTGGTGTCGCACAGAGTCGGACACGACTGAAGCGACTGAGCAGCAGCAACAATTACGTGGTTTTACCCTTTTCTCAGTTTTCTTTTGTTCTCCACCCTAACTCAGTGTCCTCAGAATTATTCTTTCCTATGGATTATGTCTCTTTCTGGCCATGGTGGTTGTATTACAACAGGGTTCCCAACCTGTTTTGACCCTTGAACTCCTTTGGAAAGCTGAAGCTTCTGGAGCTGAACCCTTACTTAAAATCCAAGAAAATCAGTTCTCATAACATACATCTATCAAAATATTTTTTAAAAACTGTCCTATGGCTATATATGTGCCTCTTTGTTAACATATTAAGTATCTAGAGGTGCTGAGATTATAACCTCGAAGCAGTGATGAGTATAAATAATGTTTTGAGATATCTGTACCAACTGTAATATGATATGAAAATATCTGTGTTTTTATTAGTGGTAAGTCACATATATTGCCAATTCTTCTACAGTCAGTAGCCTACATGTGTAATTAAAAGCAATGTCATTTCAGTTGGAGGTTAGTGTAAAACAAAATTTTAATTTTCTTTTTTTTTACGTCTAAGTTCTTTTTGAGCTCTTTGAATTCTATTGATAGATCTGTGGGAAATCAAACACCCTCTTTTAGGGGTTTCCTCAAATGCATGGGGTCGTTGGCTTTCAGCTCAAAAGATTGAGGTTGCTAGAAAATTGATTGGAAGCTCTGAATGACTGACTGGGACTTGGCAGCAAGTAGGCGTCACTTCACGCTGTGGGATGCTCATCTTTCATTATTTGTAGATTTTCCTCTTGGGATTCAAATCTCTTCAAAGAAGAACATATAATTCTGCATATGGAGTATAGTTATAATTCTCTATGTTCATATGGTTAAGTAATTGTGCCCACTTGTATTCTTGTAAAATTTGCTTTTGTGATTTACCTGAATGGTTATACTATTAAATATGTTCCTATTAAATAAAACAGTTCTGGGAAAGTACACAAACTGTCTTTAATGCTTTTAAACCATTAATGTAACAAGAAAACTGGTCTTTTTCATGAATTTACGTTTGATTTTTCAGGAGCTTTCAAGTTGTGGATGGAATAAAAAAGAAAAATACAGTTCTGCACCAAATGCAGTTGCCTTCACAAGACGATTTAATCATGTGAGTTGCTTATAAAATTTTGATGTTTAGTTTCTGAAATTCAATTCCTCAGTATGTATTTTTCATTAAGAAATAATTTTTTACATCAGTTCTAGAGCATTTTCAACCAACATCTCTTCAGTGTCTTTCCATATAATCTTTTTTTCTTTTTCCTTCTGTAATTCCTATTGGAAATTTACTGGAACTTTATGTTCTTTCCTACTTGTGTCTTAACCTGTCATATTTTACATCTATCCCTTTGTGCTCCATTCTGTGTTATTTACTCAGATTTATATTTCAGTTCAATAAAATAATTCTCTTCAGATATGTTAAATCTGCTTCAAATCTATGTACATTTTTTTACACTAATGTCATTCCCCCCCTTTTTTTTCAATTTCTTAAGTCATCTTCAACTTTTTATTTTGTATTATTACAAGGTGTATTAAATCCCACATCCCTATGCTCTTGAGAGGAAATCTGCCAATGGCAGCTGTCATACCCTTTCCTTATTTGCCTTTATTTCCTTTATTTTTGGCCTCAAGTGAAATCTTTTCAAGTAAGTCATGTGCAGTGCTTAGTCAGTCAGTTGTGTCTGACTCTTTGCAACCCCATGAACTGTAGCCCACCAGGCTCCTCTGTCCATGGAGATTCTCCGGGCAAGAATACTAGAATGGGTTGCCATGCCCTCCTCCAGGGGATCTTCCCAACCCAGGGATTGAAACCAGGTCTTCTACATTACAGCTAGATTCTTTACCGCCTGAGCCACAGGGAAGCCCAAAATTACTGGGTAGCCTATTCCTTCTCCAGGGGATCTTTCCAATTCAGGAATTGAACTGGGGTCTCCTGCATTGCAGGCAGATTCTTTAAAAAGTAGGGAAGCCTACTTTTTAAAAAATGGTCTTTAACTCAACATTTCTAGGAGTTTATAGCAAATAGTAATGTCAAGTTATTTGGTTTACTGCATTACCCCAAATGGAAATGAGTTAGTTTTTTTGTTGTTTTTTTTTTCAGTTAAATTAAAACATTAGTAAGGAACCTACAGCAAACATGTCTTATACTTAATTGCTTATTTAAACTATATGGCAGTTGTTTTAAATTTTTTTCTGGAGTGGTCAGGATTTATCATCATGGTAAACTTTTTTCTTTGCCAACAAAAACATTGTCACAATACCCACTAATTTGACTTTAGATTTTTAAGCACTAATATTATTCTTAAGTAAGTCAAAAGATTGTTAGGGTCGTATATATCACAGTGTTACCAAAAGCTCTTACATTAATCAAGATTACAGTTGATCTATAATAAAATTCATTACTTAATTATTCCATTACTCTATTACTTTCTCTTAGAAGTGTGATGGGAAATCTGAAGTAGCAAATTACAAAAGAAGTTGCAAAGAGACTTTTATTTTTAAAATGAGTTTCTTGTAGATAGCATATAGTTGAGTCCTCCTCTTTTTTTTTTTTTTTTTTGCCCCGTCTGACACAATTTTACCAGGTAGTTGCTAAAATAAAATCATTACTATTTGAAAGAAGACAACAAAATCTACAATCTCTATAACATATTATCCATAATGATGACTATACAGTTGTAAAAATTACCAGACACATAAAGAAAAATAAAAAGTTGGCTATTAAGAGAAAAAACATTAAAACTCCAGGAGTTGGTGATGGACAGGAAGGCCTGGCATGTGCAGTCCATGGGATCACAAAGAGCTGGACATGACTGAGCAGCTGAACTGACTGATTAAGTTAACTCGGCTGGGCTCAAACTCTAAATTCTCTTTCTTATTGGAGAATAGATCAGTTCTTTCTAGATTTTGTCTTTATTTGGGCTTCTTAAAGTCTACCCTGCACATGCACAGTTCTGAGGTCAACTGGAGCTTTTGATGAAGTTTTTATATAGATTTGGGGCACTTTTTTTACCTTTCTAGAATCCACCCCCCCCCCTCATTGTCTAGCCAGTTGTTCTCTGACTCTTGAAGCCATCAAGACTGTGGCCTTCTCTAAAATTCTCGGTGCACCACATTGTAACTCTGAATGTCCTCAGACACTTAGCTTTATAAGTGCAAATCTCATCCATTGCATCTTCTTTCAAAGATCTGTTCTCCAGTTTATGCCTTCTTTTGGTTCCTCTCTTGTGCTTTTAAATATTGTTTTTATAATTTGTAGTTATAATCAGAGGAGCATTTCCAGAGATACCTGCTTTTCCACATTACCAGAAATGGAACTCTCCCACATCTTTTTAAAACTATGCTTTTTTAATTGATTATCAAAACAGTAGCACACATTGCCAGAAAACTGAAAAAATGTAGAAATGTATAAAAAACTGGGGGGTAGGTGCAGAATCACCCAGTGATGACTGTTACTAATATTTTAGTAGATCTTCTTCCATTCTTTATTTTCTTCTTAATCTAATAGAAATCATGTTGTACATATAATTTACAGTCCTGTTGTCTTAACATATCATGAAATGTTACTGTATCATATTGATAAAATCACTTTGAAAACACTTTAAGTGTCTGTATAGTCTCCTGTGACTTGACTCATCACAATTTTAATATTCATTCTATTTTGGCTATTTCTTTGGTCACTTTTATTTATGCCTTCTGGCCAGTGGCTTTCTGATTTTTTTTTTTAATTGTGGGAAAAGTTATCTAAATTTTTTTTAAATGTTACCTTTAGATTGGAAATTTGACTAATTAGAAATTAATGTTTTTAGGAATGATGATAATTTTAGGTTATGTTTGTAGAAAGACTCCTTTTTGAAAATGTTGATAGATGCCATCATACATTGTCTGTGATTTGCTTCACAGTATTAATGGAGCATTTGAGAGTGGGATGAGAGTAGAAGTGAGAAAAGTTGGCTAACTTGGTTGTTGAAGCTGGTTGATGTGTACTGGGGAGTTCATTATTATTATGTTTAGTTCCATATACGTTTGAAGATTTCCATGATTAAAAGTTAGGAAATTATCTTTAAACCTTAACCTATGTTTGGCTGTAAATAAAAGGTTTTCATAACACTTTTATATTATTATAAAAGCTTGAATAAAGCAGCTACAGTTAGAAATAACCTCTGAATAAAAGCTTTCTAAGATTTACTTTTTAATGAAATACTTGATTCATTCCTAAAATACGTTAAATGTTTGTTTGAATCTTAGGAAACTGCCGTTTCTGGCCTACGAACTGGCAGGTTCATATGGGTAATCTAAAGTATATTCAGTTCATTTCAGTTTAGTTCAGTCGCCAGTTGTGTCCAACTCTTTGCGACCCCATGAATCGCAGCACGCAAGGCCTCCCTGTCCATCACCAACTCACTGAGTTCACTCAGACTCATGTCCATCAAGTCAGTGATGCCATCCAGCCATCTCATCCTCTGTCATCCCCTTTTCCTCCTGCCCCCAATCCCTCCCAGCATCAGAGTCTTTTCCAATGAGTCAACTCTTCGCATGAGGTGGCCAAAGTACAGCTTTAGCTTCATTCCTTCCAAAGAAATCCCAGGGCTGATGTCCTTCAGAATGGACTGGTTGGATCTCCTTGCAGTCCAAGGGACTCTCAAGAGTCTTCTCCAACACCACAGTTCAAAAGCATCAATTCTTCAGCACTCAGCCTTCTTCACAGTCCAACTCTCGTATCCATACATGACTACTGGAAAAACCATAGCCTTGACTAGACGGACCTTAGTTGGCAAAGTAATATCTCTGCTTTTAAATATGCTATCTAGGTTGGTCATAACTTTCCTTCCAAGGAGTAAGCATCTTTTAATTTCATGGCTGCAGTCACCATCTGCAGTGATTTTGGAGCCCAGAAAAATAAAATCTGACACTGTTTCCACTGTTTCCCCATCTTATTTCCCATGGGACCAGATGCCATGATCTTCATTTTCTGAATGTTGAGCTTTAAGACAACTTTTTCACTCTCCTCTTTCGCTTTCAAGAGACTTTTTAGTTCCTCTTCACTTTCTGCCATAAGGGTGGTGTCATCTGCATATCTGAGGTTATTGATATTTCTCTCAGCAATCTTGATTCCAGCTTGTGTTTCTTCCAGTCCAGCGTTTCTTATGATGTACTCTGCATATAAGTTAAATAAGCAGGGTGACAATATACAGCCTTGACTTACTCCTTTGCCTATTCGGAACCAGTCTATTGTTCCATGTCCAGTTCTAACTTGTTTAGGAAGTATTATAATAAAACAACTGTGAATTCACCACTTAAACTTAAGAATGTTACCAAAACTATTGAAGCATTTTATTTGTTCTCTCCTCTGTGCTCACTTAAAGGGTAATTATTATCTGAAAAATTTTTTTTCTCTTTTGTTTTTTCTTAATTTGATTTTTAAAATTTTAACTCTTGTTATAATTCCTATACGAGTAGATTGACCAGAAAAAGTTGTGCCCCTAAACAACATATTGTATATCTTGCTTTTCATCTTTGTAAAACATATCATCAGACTATATATAGATCTGTGGTTGGCTTTTTTCACTTGTATTTCTCTGCTGTATCCATGATAATGTATATAGTGCTTATCCATTGATTTTCAGTGCTATCTTCTAGCATTTCATTGTGTGAATGTATCAGAAAGAATTCATCATTCTTTTGAGGGTAGAATAATTTTAAGGGTGGAATAATGTGTCTCCTAATTTTTTGCTGTTGTGAAGAATGTTGCTATCAATATTCTAAGAGTTTGGGTGCCCATGTGCAGTAATTTCTCTAATTGGTGGCTTTTAAACATTTTTTGCTATGATCCACAATAAGATAAAATATTTTTATATTGTAACTGAATATACAAACTAAAGTTTTCTGAAATTTTATTTACCTGTATTAGACAATATGTACTTTGGTCTTTGCTTAAAAAAAAAAACCTGCTGTTTAAACTTACTAAATTGATTACCATAAAATAAGGTAAAAACAGAACACTGTGATTTGTTTGAAAAATGTGTTCCTAAGTACAAAATTTGTATCAGAGAGAGTATATCCATGTTTAACTACATAAGACAGTATGTATTTTTTAAAATGACTGTACCAGTTTGCTTTGAGCTTTCATCACTGTGTATCCTAATCAGCACTTGGTGTCATTAAACTTTGAAATCTAATTGATGTAAAATGACTCAACTTTTATTTTCATTCATTTAAATATTTACTAAGCTCTTACTATGTCCTGAATATTGGTCTTGATGTTGGGGATATATTAGTGAATAAGGAAAACAGATCATTCTCTTCATGGACTTTTTCATTCAGTTTTTCCTAATTTTTTACTTTTTTTTTTTCTTCCATTTTCAGAGGTTCTGTCATTTTCAGATTTCTCTAGTCATGTGTATTATTCTCTTATTTTTTACTTTAAACTGTTTATTGTAAAATAAAGCATGGATACAAAAAGAACCCACAAAACAGACATATGGTTTAATGAAAGTTTAGGAACTACCCTAGAAACCCCTCCATGTGCCTTCATCCCAGTTCACACCCTTTCTTCCTCCAGCAATAAGTATTGTCCTGACTTTTATAGCACTCACTGTCATGTATTTTCATAGTTTTTATCACATAAATATGGATCCCTAACTTAGCCTGGCCAGTTTTTTAAATTTGTTAAATGTTTGTGACGTTTTAATTTGCAGTTTCTCCCTTTATCTTTTCTCTTCCTTACTGTTTCCTGTGGAAGAACCTCTAGAGTCTCCCATAGTCTCCCATAGTCTAGATTGCATTTTGTGTAGTATAATATGTTCTCTGTTCTCTGGAAATTAGCTGCTAATTCCAAAGGTTCAGTTGGGTTCAGTGCCTTTGGCAAGAGTCAGGGTTGTATGGGGTTTCTTCATCAGATCTTTTCTGTGATATTAGTAGATACATTAGATATTAGATATAAAGAGATATTTTTAGTGGGGATAATTTTATAAAGAGACATGTTTCCCTCATCTAGTACTTGCATACCTAGAGATTCTATTTCATACAGGTAAGGAAGGATAAATACTTGATTTTTTTCTCTTTATTTAGCAGTTTTGAAGGTAATGAATTGGTGTTCTGTCATCCTTTAACAATGACAGAGTAGTTTTTAATTTTTTAATTTTATTTTAAACTCATAAACGTAAACATATATGATGTGAATCAGTATTCCCATTGCCATTATTATCATCATTGAAACTCATATTATCCTGTCGTTGGCCAACAGGAGTCTCTTCAGATTGGCTTTCATGACCTTGCTCATGACCCTTTCTTTCAGGACCCTTGTAATCTTGAACAGTTTCTTTGCTTCTGTTTGCAAAGACGTTGCATGTTCATTTTGTCCATTACCAGCTCTCTGCCTGGAATCAGCATTTCTTTAACAAATGTTGGTTTCTTACAGCAGGAAATGGACCCAGGTGCTAAAAATGCTCATTGCTATTAGAGTGACCATAATTTCTAGGCTTTTTTAGCAGATATAGCTAAGATATCTATATGTCATACACACATACATATATATACTAACTACTTGAAGATAAAATATCTCATAAATTCATACTAATACTTCTAATTCAAATTCAAGACCAGAGTTTTACTTAATCTCTTCCATATTATGTCTGTATATCCTTTCTTCCACACCTGCAACCTGGTTTTCCATGAATTCGGGGCATGATCCAGTATCCTGCAAGTTACTTATTTGCCTTAACCTAATAAACAAATAACAGTCTCAGAATAGCAATACTAATGCCAATAATACTCCTTTAAACAGTTATGTACATATTTTTGCAAGTGTTGTATTTGTTTTATAGTAAATAGTATATAGTGTCTGGGCATATAGGTGTTATATAATGTACTCTCCTTTTAACCCTTATTCTTATTTCTGAGAGTGTGTGTATTTAATGCTCACTGTCTTTCTAATATTGGTGTTTCTCTAGTCATTTGATTTTCTGAAGCCTGCTCTCCAGGCATTTACTCAGGAAGGGCTCATTGGAACAATAATTCTTGAGTTCTTACATGTTGATAAGTTTGCCTGTCCTTTGTATGAAATTTTCTTTCTTTGATAATATTTGATGTAGTACTCCATTTTTTTCTGGCAAAGTGTTGCTATTGAAAAGTCTGATGTTAATTAAATTCTCTTTTCCTTAAAAATCACTTTCTCTTTTCTTAGCCTAAAGATTTTTCTTAAGTCCACTAATTTCATTAAACTGTGTCTTGCTGTTGATCATTCTGGGGCAGTGTTATCAGGTGTGATTGCCTTTAGATGGGACTGTCAATTGGGAAGCACCTAACTTAGCCTTTCTGTCCTGGTGGTCTCAGGGTAGCTGGACTTCTTACGTGGTAGTTTAGGAATCCCATAGAGAATGTTCCAACAATCAAGGCATAGGCTACATGTTCTTTTATGACCTTGTCATGGAAGTCAGTATCAGTTAATTTTCTATTCCTTGAAGCAGTCATGAGCTTACCTAGGTTCGATGAGAGGTGACATATACCCCCAGCTGTCAGTGGGGGAGTGACAAAGAGTTTGTGGCTATGTTTTTAAATTACCATAGTATTTGTCTTAAAATTTGACATTAAATTTATTAAGTCAGTGATCATGGAGTTCAGATTGAATCATAATTAATATTTTCTCGCAAGGTTGTTGTTGGGCTTCCCTGGTGGTTCGGTCGATAAAGAATCCACCTGCAATGCCCAGGGAGACCTGGGTTCAATCCCTAAGTTGGGAAGATCCCCTGGAGGAGGGTGTGGCAACCTATTGCAGTATACTTGCCTGGAGAATCCCCATGGACAGAGGAGGCTGGCGGGCTGCAGTCCACGGGGTTGCAAAGAGTTGGAAACGACTGAGCAACTAAGCACTGGACAGCACAAGGTTGTTGTTAAAATAACCTTAACTTTAGATACATTTTATACTTCTAAAATGTAAAATTTATTAGAATCAGGGATAATTATTGTCATTAGTAGCTCAAATATAGTAACAAATATAAAGATGTCTTTATAAAATATATTCATTTTATATTTACATATATACTTGAAATATACAAATTTTGACAGTTTGTTTATAGAGGAGGAAAGTTGCAAATAATTCTGAAATATTTCTCAGAAGACAAGGTGGCAGTGGCTTTATTTTTGCCCTGAGATTTCTAACTACATCCTACTTTTAGATTGGTATAATTTTGAACCAACTGATAGTGCTTTGATTTTGCTTTCATAGTGCATGAATTGAAATGTTATATAAGAAATTTGTTACATACATATTACTCTGTGTCATATGGTAAGCACACTATTTTCATCAGAGCATTTTAGTAATGTTACAGACCCATCCTGCTTTCTGATGAATGATGTTTATTGATTTTTGAAAGAAATCTTGAAGATGGTTTCATTGAATTAGAAAGCATTATGTAATTTTTAAAAATACAATCTTGATTTTAGAGTGACTTAGATATATTTTTCTTTAAGTAGTTTTATATTTTATCCTATTCATATCAGGAAAACCATACTTGAGATTCTTTACAATTAGGATTCCACTCCATGTAAATAAATGGCAGCATGGGATTACACAGACACAGAAAAACATACTACTATAAGTAGCATGTTTTACAGAGTCTGATCTTAGAGCTTATCTAATTCTGTCAGAGTGTTATAAAATACAGCAAAAAAAACACTTGTATACTGTTCTTATTGCATCATTTTGATTTTATTGCTTTCTCTTTTCCTTCCAATTTTACATTCACTTTTATAGATGAAAAATCATTATGATGTTTTTATGTGTCTGTACAAATGTGTATATATGTTTCCCTGATGGCTCAGCAGTGAAGAGTCTGCCTGCCAATGCCGGAGACCTGAGTTCGATCCCTAGGTCGGCAAGATCCCCAGGAGAAGGACGTGGCAACCCATGCTAGTAGTCTTGACTGGGAAATTCTATGGACAAAGGAGCCTAGTGGGCTACAGTCACAGAAAGCTGGACATGACTTAGTGACAGGGACTCACACACAAATAAATACACGTGTCTATATCTGTCTGCCTATATATGTGTGTGAAGTGTGTGCAACATTTGAAGAGTTATGTCCTGGTGGTGAGTCAGAGGCAAGAGAAAGTATTTTTACACAATTCTCAGTAATTCCTCAAGTAGCTCTTGTCATTCTTTGATCCTGTAAGTAAAGAATCTTACCATTTACCTATTTTTATTTTTTATTTGCAGGTAAGCTTTTGGGTTGTTAGAGAGATTCTTCATGCTCAAACATTAAAAATTAGAGCAGAAGTTTTGAGCCACTATATTAAAACTGCTAAGGTAAGATAAACTTGTGCTTCTGTTTTTTAATTCAGTCATTTACGAATACTTGTGAGTAGATATTTGCCTGTGTCACTATAGTTATCATTTATTGACACTGGAAAATAAGGCCCATTGATTAACTTAATTTTTTAAATTGCATGTCTCTTCCCTTTGCCTTTTCTTCTATTCCTTCTGTCCTCCTCCCCTTTCTTTTATACTTTTCCTCTCTTCTCAGAGAAGCTGAATTGTATTTGGGCAGAGGTCAGATTATGATGAAGTTTAATAGTTATAAAATAGTTTGATGTATTCTGCAGTGGCTAAAAAAGCCTTACAGGATTAAGTAGGGAAATACATATCAGTTATTTGCCTTTGAAATAGATTATTCTGCCAACCATGTGGAGAATAAGACTTAATTTTTAAAAGAACAGTATAAATGAGGGTGTTAACCAAATACATTGAGTAACATAGATAATAGATGCAGCAGAAGAAATAGAATATGGATTTCAAAGACAGTTAAAATTTAGAGAGGAAGATGGAATACGACATTCCACAAGAGGTTACAGGATTTTACTAAACTTTGTAACAACTCCAGATTTATGTCAAGTTGACTGAAAGGAAGTATAGTGGTAGCCACATTCATTATTCTAATAATAAATATATAACTTATCTCACCTGTGAATGAAGAAAGATGGAATAAGTTGAGGATACCATTTTTACAGTTGTAAATTATTGTAATCACTGTAAGTCACAACTCTTCCATAGTTTCCTTAAGCACCTGGGAGCAATTGTATTCTAACATTCTATGGCACTAGGTGGCAGAGCTAGCCTTCTTAAAATTTGTTATTTTTTCAGAAGTGTCATAAAATTTTTAAAAGCATTCTTTGTAATATGTTAAAGATTGGATTTTAGCTAGTAGAATCCATTGTCTTTTCTCCATAGATCCTGAATTTCATTATTGTTTTCTGGTGTTTTTGTTAGTTTTTTTTTCTTTTTTTATGGCTATTCCACTCAAAACCACCAAATCCATTAAACCTGTCATTATTCTCATCAAATAATCATTTAATTCCTGTTCAGACTCATACTTTCAGTTATTTCTGATAGTGCTTACTTTTACCCCAAGGTCTAAATTCATAATTTTTTTGTCCATTACTGTCTCTTCAATCCCTCTAGGGACCCTGCCTTCTATTTTGTTTCTTATAAAACAGGCAAGTCTTTCTCTTCTTTTAGTGGATGTTTCAGTGAGGTTCTATAGAATCAGAAAACACACACACACGTATATGTATAAAATGTATAAAAAGGTTTAAGAAATTATCTCATGTGATTGAGTTGAGGACAGGCTGGCAGATTTGAAGTCCGTAGGTAGGGCCAGTAGATGGCCTAGAGACTTAGGAAGGAGTTTCTAGATTTTTGCTGTTATCAATGCCACTACTTACACAGCATTCTTGTGTGAATCTCTTGGTGCTCAACTGCAGGTTAAAACACTAGAAATATAGAGAGAAAAGATAAATTACCTTCAAAGAAATGACAATGAGACCAATAGCTTTCATTGAATCTGATGAGAATGAACATGTTTTGTGTTTTTGCTATTTACATTTTTCTCTCCTGAAATGTCTGCTCAAGATCTTTCTTTGAATAGTATTCTGTTATAGTGTTGGTCTTTGATTTTTATAGTTTAAAAAATACAATCCAAGATGCTAAAGTTTTTTGCTATATTCTTTTCGTGCATCTTTCTATTTGTGACCTCTCTTACAACTCTTTTCCTATTGTCATTTGATACAGATGCTCTTAACTTTAATAGTCAAATATATTAATCTTTAACTTTTATTGTCTTATTTATTGTCTTGTGCCTAAAAGACTATCTCATTTAAATCTTACTCTAAACTCTGAAAATGTCAAAAATTTTCTCACACATTACTCTTTAAAACTTCTATAGCTTTGATTTTGGTAGTTTATTCTTAAATTTTAGATATAATACATGTAGTTATGTATTCCAGTTCATATTTTTCCATATGAATAATCATTCTGGCACCATTTTAAAATCTTCTCTCTTTTTTTTTTTTTT
>SJYA01002524.1:373289-400332 GCA_006410615.1 Neotragus moschatus
GTCTCAAAAAAATAATATTTTTATGTTATCTTAGGAGTAGCTTCAGATACAAGGGAACCCTGAGATCCCAAACTCCACCAGCAACGAGGCACAGTGAAAACACAGGGAGTCAGCCAGCCCTGTGCCAGGCTCTGTATGACTAGTTGAATGTCAAGATCATAACCAGCCCATCTCTTGACCCTCAAGCTGGATCCCAGACAAAATGGGAAATCAGCTATTAGCATCAGAGAAGGTGAAGTTCTTCAACACCTCTGCAAGTATGTTAGGTAAAAATGCAAGTTCTTGAATCAGGAGTTACGCTGACAGTTCTAAAAGTAATTCCAGAAATTTTTAAACCACCAAGACTTAACGGGTAGACATAAAATGAAATGTTAACAGTGCTGCGAGTCTATGGAAATTGTCAAAGCACCCAAACCAGTGAGAAAGTGAAGCTACAGCAACAAGGGAGGAGTTAGAAATAATCATCAAACTCCCTAAACGACTGATTATCACAGCAGTTGCTCTGTGTGAGGCTCTGAGCTTAGTCTTTTAATTTATTTAATTGTGACTGCACCTAAATTTCATTTCTGCTTCTTAAATTCATCTAGTACCTGAAAAGTATTAAAATGTATAAAATAAAATTACATCAAATTCTGAAAAATGCCCAAGTATAGACAAAACATTGACATTTTCAAAAAAATAACATCCATCATAAAAGGCTGAGTCTATAAACAGAATTCCAAGATTTTGTAAGGTCCATAAAGAAGGCTGAGTGCCATAGAATTGATGCTTTCAAACTGTAGTGCTGGAGAAGACTCCTGAGAGTCCCTTGGACAGCAAGGAGATCAAATCAGTCCATCCTAAAGGAAATCACCTCTGAACATTCATTGGAAGGACTGATGCTGAAGCTGAGGTTCTAATAGTTTAGCCACCTTATGTAAAGAGCCAACTCATTGGAAAAGACCCTGATGCTGAGAAAGATGGAAGGCAAAAGGAGAAGGGGGCAGCAGAGGATGAGATGGTTAGACAACATCGCTGACTCAATGGACATGAATTTGAGCAAACTCTGGGAGATAGAGAAGGACAGAGGAGCTTGGAGTGCTCCAGTCCATGGGGTCACAAAGAGTCACACACGACTTAGTGAATGATCACTCAACAAATACAAATTCAACTTGGTATGTGCTTTTTATCATTCATAATTTTAACTTACTAAAATTTTTGACGATAGCTTCTTTTCTATTTTAGAAACTATTAACATTGTTAGTATTACAATAATGAGATCACTGCAAATATACAAAGCAAAGTGTTACTCTTTCCATGCTTGGTGATTCAACTAGACATTCTGATTAAACTACATCTTCTGTCAACTTTAACAGGCATTTCATTTTCATACATTAAGGCACACTGATATCCAACTGCTGGGAAATTTTTCTAGCCAAATTTAGCATTCTGACCTACTTAGATAGTAAAAATATGATGCCTTTCAAAGGAGATAGCCATTAACCTGTTAAAAATAAATCACTGTAGATATAAACACTAATAAGGGTTTAATATTCCTTTTCTTTATAAAAAAAGTGATATTTCAAGTTTCAAGTTTTCTTCTGAGATAAATGTAATGCTCCACTCGAAAAAAAAAATTTAAGAGTTTTTAAACAACTTTTCAATAGAAAAGCTAAACCTATCACAGCCAGGAAAGATCACATAAGGCTGGATTTTCCAGTATCTGCTTCTTCAGCTTCTTGCCACTGAGACCTGTCCCAGGATCCTGGCCTCAGCCAGAGGGAGCAGTAATGAGTTAGACACACTAATGGCACCAGGAAAAGCTGAGCCAATTCAAGATGAGGACCCCAAATAACATGTCAGTATCCCCTAGTAGTCATAGTTTAGTCTGTAAGTCGTGTCCGACTCCTGCGACCCTGCCAGGCTCTGCTGTCCATAGGATTCTCCAGCAAGAATGCTGGAGTGGGTTGCCATTCCCTTCTCCATCAGCGTCCCTTACCAGAAAACGAAAGGCCTTTCCCTGTGAGGGCTGGAGAAGTTTGTCAAGAAACCTTAAAGAGCAATTCTGAAAGGCAAGGAGTGAAACAACCTACGGCCGTCACGTCTGCCCTGGGTTTCTCCCAGAGACTCTCACTCTTTCTGTCGTCCCCTCCCCCCAGGGCATCAACAAGAGGGCATCTAAGAGGAGCCACCAAAAGCTTCCTGCTGAATGCGCAAGGACACTGCAGCTCAGACGGCAAAGAATCTGCAGTGTGGGAGACCTGGGTCCGGTCCCTGGGTTGCGAAGATCCTCAGGAGAAGGGAATGGCTACTTACCCACTCCAGTGTTTTTGCCTGGAATATTCCATGGACAGAGGAGCCTGGTGGGCTACAGTTCACAGGATTGCAAAGAGTCGAACACAACTGAGCAACTAACACACACACACCCAACAGATCACAGCACCCCTGCTCTGAAAGAACCTTCAAGATACCTTGTTCCTAGTTTGTTCCTGACTTTTCCCCATTGTCCATCTTTTGCCCAGACATCACTACTAATGGCCACAATGTCAAGCTATCTATGTGGGACATCTAGCCCAAGGCTTAGACTATGGGAGACACTCCAGGAAAATCAACTAGCTAAAAATTCATTAAAATAATTAAACTATATTAAGTATGTCCTTCTTTAATGTCTTAAAGCTACTGCTTTCTTAGCAAAATCTACTTTTAAGATAGCACAATGGCATACTTCAGCACATCCCAGAACAGTGTCTATACAAAATAACAGACTCTAAATTGAGGACATTTTAATGGAGTTTTAACAATAAGATATCTGTAGTAATAGCAGAGTTGAGAAGTTAAACTCCGTTAAAATGACTGCACAGATTTTGGCTTGCCCAAACACGGGACATATGTTTTAGTGAATGCTGCCTTTAAAGATTTTAGCACAATCCAACCAGGAAAACTGTTAAGCTGTCATTCCAGGAGAAAATGATACAGAAAGTCAGACCATTAAACTTGCATATGTCTGAAAGTTCAACACACATTCAAAAAGCAAAAGTGTACTTTTTTTTTTTAAATCTCTGATTCAAAACCTATAGCAAGATCCTCCTCCTACAAAGTAAATCAGCCTGACCTACGCCAAGTTCAGTGGCCTAGTCTGATGACTGACAAGATAAAGTAGGAATATTACACTGGCAATTTACAGCCCTTTTAACATTTTTTTATCTGAATATAAAGATAATGAAAAGCAAAAGAAACCTCAGAGCTGGCCTTTACTAGCTCCTTTTGAAATCAAATCTGCTTATAAATACACATGAGCAGAAGTAAGAGTCAAGTTGCATCTTTGCTTCATTAATCAAGAGCACGTCCACAACAACTAAATAATCTAGGAGCATTAAGGACATGATTTTAATTAGCCCCAAATATCACTAAGATAAATTAAAGTTTTGAGATGTTTTCTTGTTTAGTAGCCAAGTGCGTTTGTCACGTTAGCTAAAAAGAAACTTCACAATCAGTCACAGGCTAACAAATGCATTCATATATGCTTAGTAGCCACTATTAATTTGCAAGAGCGTCACACACAATCAGACCCCTGGCTGATATTCCTCTGGAGAAATACCAGTGCTGAAAGAGAAAGAAGAATCAGGAACTCCAGAGAAAGTTCGGAAAACTCCAGTTTGGCAAGGCTATTAGTAATGGGGTTAGAAAGAGTTTGGTATCATAGGAAATTGGTGTAAACGGAGAAAAACTAAATCCTTAGAGCTTTCTCACCCATGTGGAAAAAGTAGGTAAGGGAGCAAGTGGAGCATAAAGAGAATTGAACAAAGTCAACAGAAGAAGAATGAGCAAATCACTCTGCCAGAGGCATGAAGGGCTTGGGAAAATGTCAGACAACTTCACTGGTTCACTCCTGCCTGAGTTACAGGCATAATCGGAGCTGACGAGCCTAGGAAAAAAACACTTTTGCAAAAATTAAAAGTGGAAGTCTTTCTGAAAGTTATTTCAAAGCATGTCAGACGAACGTGCTGCTATCACTCAACCTTACCTTCCCAGTTTGTGTCCCTATAGCCCCTCCAGGGTCCAGGCACATCAGGCTACTCTCTAGTCCATGACTGTGACCCATACTTTCCTACCTCTGAGTTTGTTCCCCAAATTCTGGAGGCTAACCGTGACCTAACCCTCTTTCCAGCATCATCTCACACAACCCCTTCCTCCCTGATCCCCTCAACTAGCTAGGCTTTTTCTTATTTTAAACCCTATGTTACCCTTGTCCTTTTTTTCTGATCATATTATACACATATTATATACTCTTGAGAGTCCCCTGGGCAGCAAGGAGATGAAACCAGTCAATCCTAAAGGAAATCAATCCTGACTATTCACTGGAAGGACTGATGCTGAAGCTCCAATACTTTGGCCACCTGATGCCAAGAGTCGACTCATTGGAAAAGACCGATGCTAAGAAAGATTGAGCGCACGAGGAGAAGGGAGGGACAGAGGATGAGATGGTGGGACGGCATCACTGACTCGATGGACTTGAGTCTGAGCAAATTCCAGGAATTGGTGAAGGACAGGGAAGCCTGGCGTGCTGCAGTCCATGGGGTCGCAAAGAGTCGGAGATGACCGAGCAACTGAACAACAACAACACTATTACATACCTCCTAGTAATCATTTCCTAATAGAATTTAAGGTGGCCACCAAGGCAAGGATATTCTGTGAGTCTGAAAGGGTTCAAGGGTAAGAATCAGGCACTAGGTCAAGGCAGCACTAACTGCCAGACCTCTCTTAGGAGCATCAGCAATTTATCTTGTAGGAGAGCCCTGAGTCCATCTGTCCCATTACCAACCACGCTCAAAACCACAAATTCAAAGATGGGGACTCTTATTTAAACCTGTGTCTACTGCAGAACACAGCACATGACAAAATCTCCATTAAATTGAGCAAACTTGTGCTCATTGTATTATTTGGGGACAAATGCATATGTTTTTAAAATTTAAAGTTTGAAAAATTACCTAAGCATCTTTTTTGCTTCTGCACGTGGGGATTTTTTTTTTTTTTTCAATAGAGGAGGTGTATGTATCATCTCTATTCTGTCTCCACAAGCAGACACCAAATCACTCAGGAGCACAAAATTTAGAACATATCAAGTATTCCGTACCTAATCACAATACCTAATACGCGATTATAAATGTAGATACTCAATAAGTGTTCTTAATATTGACTTTTTTTTAAAGCATTACAGAGATTTAAATGAATCACCAACAAGCTTCCAATTTTCTGTTGCCTTGAAGCTGTTGCTGCTGCTGCTGCTGCTGCTAAGTCGCATCAGTCGTGTCCGACTCCGTGCGACCCCATAGATGGCAGTCCACCAGGCTCCCTCGTCCCTGGCATTCTCCAGGCAAGAACACTGGAGTGGGCTGCCATTTCCTTCTCCAGAGGGACCAATCATGCTATAAAAGGCACTGAAAGGGAAGTCCTAAAAATTAAGTTCTAATCATCATTTTAACTCTAATTAAGGCCTACCCTGGGCCAGCTCTGCCTATTTTTCCTACTCTAGATTGGTTTTAGAATACGAAGTTAGCAGCACTGCATGTATTTCTGCTTTTACAGTGATCTTTTGTAAATGCGTGACTGGAAGAACACACACATTTCCTTTCCTTGGTACTGAACATAAATTTTGAACATAAATTTTCTTTCCTGTTGACAAGAGCTCACATACCATGTGATAAAGGTATTGGACTGGTAGATGTTTATTAGATATGTAACGAAACATAGGTAAATTTAAGTAAATATCTCTTAAAAGTTCTTTTGTTTTCCATTTTCCCCTTTGGCTTAAACAACCACCTATAGGGATCAACATCATTTTTTATGTGCCAAAACAAATTCTGAAAGATTAAGGTATCCATTTCCCACGTTGTTTTCTAATCTTCATTTTTATCACGGCCCTATCTTTTTTCAGTGAGAATTAAAATACTTCCATAAATTTACACCCAATCCCCACTTCATTTCATTTTATGAAAAGGAGAAATTAAAACATGTCATTTGATTATTTATTGACCTCCATGTTGTAGAATGTTAGAAAGTTGTTCACAAAGACAATTAAAAGGCCAAGCTGAGGGACTTTTCTGGTGGTCCAGCAGTTAAGAACCTGCCTGCCAACATAGGCGCCACAGGTTTGATCCCTGGTCCGGGAAGATTCCACGTACACTGGGACTCCTAAGCCTGGGAGCCAGAAGTACTGAACCTGGGCTTTAGAGCCCATGAGCCATAACTACTAAACTCACATGTCACAACTATGGCAGCCTATGCACTCTAGAGATCATGCTCCAGCAAGAAGCTTCCACAATGAGAAGTGCCTGCACCACAACTGGACAGTAGCCGCCACTCCCTGCAACGAGAAAAGTTCACGCACAGCAACGAAGACCCAGTGTAGCCAAAAACAAAACAAATTAATTTGTTTTAAAAAGTCAAGCTGTACTTTGATGCACAATCAGGGTGTTGTGTCTCCTACAGATTCTATTCTTAGAGCATCCTTAGCTCTTCCACGTTTCTCTGAAGTGTGCAATACAAGCGTGCTAAGTCACTTCAGTCGTGTCTGAGTCTTTGCAATCCTATGCATTGTAGCCCACCAGGCTCCTCTGTCCATGGGATTCTCTAAGAAAGAATACTGGAGTGGGTCACCATGCCTTCCTCCAAGGGATCTTCCAGACCCAGGGATCAAACCCGCATCTCTTATGTCTCCTGCACTGGCAAGTGGGTTCTTCACCACGAGAGCCACCCATCAAGCCCACTGGCAGGAGACATTCAGAAGTACCATGTAATTAAATCTTACTGTAAATTGCTTATATTATTGTAATATATGGAAAGTGGTAGTACGATTTCTGTACACACTACTTGGCAAATCAAGAACCTGATTTAGCAATAAAGACCACTGGTGGGGTCATTTCATTACATTTATTATTCACTAATTTAGGGAGCAGCCATGAAATTAAAAGATGCTTACTTCTTGAAAGGAAAGTTATGACCAACCTAGATAGCATATTCAAAAGCAAAGACATTACTTTGCCAACAAAGGTCCATCTAGTCAAGGCTATGGTTTTTCCAGTGGTCATGTATGGATGTGAGAGTTGGACTGTGAAGAAGGCTGAGCACCGAAGAATTGATGCTTTTGAACTGTGGTGTTGGAGAAGACTCCTGAGAGTCCCTTGGACTGCAAGGAGATCCAACCAGTCCATTCTGAAGGAGATCGGCCCTGGGATTTCTTTGGAAGGAATGATGCTAAAGCTGAAGCTCCAGTCCTTTGGCCACCTCATACGAAGAGTTGACTCATTGGAAAAGACTCTGATGATTGGAGGGATTGGGGGCAGGAAGAGAAGGGGACAACCGAGGATGAGATGGCTGGATGGCATCACTGACTCGATGGACAAGAGTCTGAGTGAACTCTGGGAGCTGGTGATGGACAGGGAGGCCTGGCGTGCTGCGACTCATGGGGTCGCAAAGAGTTGGACACTACTGGGCAACTGAACTGACTGACTTTTACTCAAGTAATAACTTGTTACCATGCTATTATATACATATTGAGGGCAGAGGTTGATAAGTCACAGACAGCTTATGTACCTAGTTTAGCATCTAGGTTATGATTATGAGCTGAATGAAAATTCTATATATGGAATTCTATTTGCTTCACCATTTCCACCATTTTTAACTACAGTTCTGTGGCATTAAGCGTATTCACAGTACAACCATCACCACCATACAACACCAGAATTTTTTTCAATTTTTTTCCTAACTGCAACTCTGTACCCATGAAACAGTAACTCCTCATCCTTTCCTTCCCCTAGGTCCTAGCAACCACGATGCTACTTGTGTCTGTATGAATTTGTCACTATTCTAGGAACCTCACCTAAGTGGACTCACACAATACTCTCCTTTAGTGACTGGCTTTCTTCCCTTAGCAATATGCCTTTAATGGTCATCCGTGTTAAAACTTGTGCTAACATTTCCTTCCTTATGGCTGAATAGTAACCCATCAGAGTTATAACTCATATTTTGTTTATCCATTCAGCTTTCAGACTCTTCTGGCTTTGTGAATAATGCTTCTACAGACACAGGTGTACAAATATCTGTTTAAGTCTTGGCTTTCAGTTCTTTGATGTATATACCTGGAAGTGGAATTGCTGATCACATGGTTATACTATGTTTAATTTTTAAGGAACAGCCATACTGGTTTCCACAGCAGTTGTACCATTTGACATTCCCACCACCAAAGCACAGGGGTTCTGATTATTCTACATCCTCACCAACACTTGTTTTTTATTTTTTCCTTTTTTGATAGTAGTCATCCTAATGGGTATGGGGTGTTAGTTCATTGTAGTTTTGAATTACATTTTCCTGATGGTTCAGTTCAGTTCAGTTCAGTCACTCAGTCGTGTCCAACTCTTTGCGACCCCATAAATCACAGCACGCCAGGCCTCCTTGTCCATCACCAACTCTCGGAATTCACTCAAACTCATGTCCATTGAGTCGGTGATGCCATCCAGCCATCTCATCCTCTGTCGTCCCCTTCTCCTCCTGCCCCCAGTCCCTCCCAGCATCAGAGTCTTTTCCAATGAGTCAACTCTTCGTATGAGGTGGCCAAAGGACTGGAGCTTCAGCTTTAGCATCCTTTCTTCCAAAGAAATCCCAGGGCCGATCTCCTTCAGAATGGACTGGTTGGATCTCCTTGCAGTCCAAGGGACTCTCAAGAGTCTTCTCCAACACAAAAGCATCAATTCTTCGGTGCTCAGCCTTCTTCACAGTTCAACTCTCACATCCATACATGACCACTGGAAAAACCATAGCCTTGACTACACGGATCTTAGTCGGTAAAGTAATGTCTCTGCTTTTGAATATACTATCTAGGTTGGTCATAACTCTTCTTCCAAGGAGTAAGCGTCTTTTAATTTCATGGCTGCAGTAAGTGATGTCTAATAATCAATCATTTTAAAAATCTTTTTAATTGTTTAATCAGGCTTTTTGACTTTTATTGTTGATACAGATAGTGTTTTCTAAGTGCTTAATGCATCGGATATCTTTAATTGGTCCCTTCTGAGGACCAGAAATAAAATCTTCTCAGAAAATGATATACCCCATGAAAATAATATATAAGCAAACTCAACTGTTCACCATGTCTTTTCTGAAAAAGCATTACATCTGGTTTCCTCACAAACCTCTATTTTGAAACATACACAAGGGCATTTTTTCCTAAGATGATTTATGTCACATAAATCCTTTGCCCAGTTGATTATCTAAGACAGCACTCCTCTCCTGAAAAATCTTCAGTGGTAAGACAGCTAATTGGAATCACAAATATAACTTGTAATCAGTAATGGGACCTTGGTAATCACCATCCAAGGCAACAACAGAGTCTAGTTACATATTATATAAGCTCAGAGTCCCATCTCTTTGCTCTATATTCTTCCAATAACGAGAAGATGGAATAATGTCAACTAAGACAGTTTGAAACATTGGTACAAACCAGAAAATCACTGTCATCATCATATTTGAGTATTACACACAACTTCTCAATTATCTTTTAATGTTGTATAAGTTCCAAAGGTCACTGGTTCATGTCAAAGACGATTTATTGAGCCACTCACATGTGCCAATACTGGGAAAACACAGAAGAGTTAACCCAGGTCCTCATAGGACTGTCCTAGAACAAAACATGCTCTATAAAGAAAGAAATTAATTTAAAGTTTGTTAAGGCAGAACATGAGAATTAATAATCAAGTTATCTTTGGTGAAAACAAATTGTTTCAATTTTTAAATTTCAACCCCTAAAAGGTCTTTTTAAAAATAATACAGAAAAGATGAATTTTTCTCTCTTAATATAAACAATTACTAATACTCTTGCCCTTTCTATTCATAAGTCTCCATTTGGCAAGCTTTTCTCAAGTGTTGACGACAGAGGGAAATACTATGTCTGGCCATCATAAGCGTCTTAAGGGTAGAGACTGACATCATCCCCTGAGTTCCCAGCATACCGTGAATAAAAAAGTGGCCCTAACCAAAACCAAGATTGTCGGCCAGTTACATTTTACACTGCTGTTTTAGGCATATGTCGAGGGTACAATTTTCCCTGAAGCCATCTGGTTGTCTACTAAGGTAATACTTCTCTAAGGAATGATCAAAAGTATAAACACTGCTACACTCTGCATCACCATGGATAAATGCTTTCATTTTCTAAAACCTGGTCCAAAGCTGTTGGACTACATGGATTTTTAGTCCATTACGAGACAAAAATCATGTGTAGCTCATAATACATGGGCAAAGCTTAAAACCTTTGGGGTCTTTTTTATGACTCAAAAAGGTGGTAAAGAAAAATTCATACGATATTTCAACAAAAGCTATACATATATTTCAGTAACTATAACTAAGATGGTGCAGAGAGTAATAAAGTACATAAATTTCATACTTTCCTTTTAACCAAGATGATGGGGAAAAATTATTTCTATGACAAGTGGATTCAGGAAAATAATTCCTTTAGCAGAAATAATAATATCTGTCTATAAAACATTAATTACTTGATAGAGTAGCTGAGGGGCAGAGAGGCATAGATATCTCCAAGTCAAGAATTATAGCATCAAATTTCCATACTGAAGGAATATGCATAAGAAGCTAAGATGCTCTAATAATAGTTGTCCAGAAATATAATTCAATATCTAAAAATAAATTTACACCTAGACCTAAGCCTTTTTTTCAGGAAAATAATTCTGAAACTTTCTTTAGTTTCTTTCCTTGTAAACTACAAAAATACTAATAATCCATTCCTGTTGGATTTACAAACCTCTGTTCTGCAACTCTTTTATTGACAAGAACTAATAAAATAGAATAAGATGATCATGGCCATGATACCACAAAAAGTGAGACATACCTATTACAACTTAGGCTGTAAATGATTTTTCTTTTTATTTTTCTTTTCTTTTTTAATTTTTTATTTTTTTCCATCTTAAGTGTACATGAGTTCCCAAACTTGAATCCCCCCCCCCACTTCCCACCCCATATCAACTCTCTGGATCATCCCCCTGCACCAGTCCCAAGCATCCTGTATCCTGTATTGAACATAGACTGACGATTTGTTTCTTACATGATAATATACATGTTTCAGTACCATTCTCCCAAATCTTCCCACCCTCTCCCTCTCCTTCTCCCTCAAAGTCCAAAAGTCCATTCTATACATCTGTGTCTCTTTTGCTGTCTCACATACAGGGTTATCATTACCATGTTTCTAAATTCCATATATATGAGTTAGTATACTGTATTGGTGCTTTTCTTTCTGGCTTACTTCACTCTGTATAATTGGCTCCAGTTTCATCCATCTCATTAGAACTGATTCAAATGTATTCTTTTTAATGGCTGAGTAATACTCCATCGTGTATATGTACCACAGNATTCCATATATATGTGTTAGTATACTGTATTGGTGCTTTTCTTTCTGGCTTACTTCACTCTGTATGATTGGCTCCAGTTAAAGCTCTCTTTATTTTGTCTGGAAGCATCTTTCTGTCACCCGTATTCTTAAAAAATGTGATTCCAAATTCATGATTCATTTTTTTATTTACTCTGCTTGGGATTTCTTGAGCTTCCTCACCCTGGGAAGTAGTGTCTTTCAGTAATTTGGAAAAAATAATCCACCGTTACCTCTCATAGGCTACCCACTCCAGCATTCTTGGGCTTCCCTTGTGGCCCTGCTGGTAAAGAATCCTCCTGCAAGGTGGGAGACCTGGGTTTGATCCTTAAGTTGGGAAGATCCCCTGGAGAAGGGAAAGGCTACCCACTCCGGTATTCTGGCCTGGAGAATAATAGTCCATGGAGTCGCAAAGAGTCGGACACGACTGACCAACTTTTACTTTCACCTCTCATATTGTTTCTACCCCATTATTTAGCATGTCCTTCTGTAGCTCCATTTAGATAAATGTTAGCCTTTTTCCCTCTACCTTTCATGTCTTTTTAACCTTTATTTCACATTTTTATAAAGATTCCTTAGCTTTTGTGTTGCTTTCTGGATAATACCTTCCTTTTCATTTCATTCGCAGCAAGAGCCTGATATTGCTCTCCATTTGTGAATTCTTGTTTCCTTTTCTTTTTCTTATTTTTCCTCTGAGGCATTTTGTTTGTATGAATTTGCATCCCTAGTTTTTATGAATCTACATCCCTAGAAAAAGAAAAACAATCCAAGGATTTTCTCTACTATGTGTTTTTGTTCTGCTTCTTCCTGGCCCATGACGACAGCTGAGGTTGTCAGTACAATAAAACCAAACTGATGGGATGGGAGCAGGTTGTTCTGCCATTTTTCTAGGAATAGATCTTGAGTCACACATCAAATCTGGGGCTGATCCCTCCACACTTACTGAGCCTACCTGTGAGGTTCACAACAATTTTCTCAGCCCTCTGATCATCAGTGATTTCAAATGCACTAATGTAACCGTGCTTCATCATCGCAGTTAGAAACCTGATGATGACTTTGAAGCACAGCCTAATAATCACTTGGCTTTTGCCTCTCTTTTCGGCATTGTTGATACTCCTGAGAGCTTCAGCCAAGACATTCAAGCGCCCCATTATGGTGGCACGGAAAGATGGTGGAAAGCGTCCTTGTGTTTTTCCCTTTCCCTTTTTTATTTTTTTAAACTTGAGTTCATATTTCTTGAAATTTTATGGGAGTTGTTTCAGACCTAAGTTAAGGTGGTATTAGTTAGAGTTCGTCAAAGGAATAGAACCCCTCACCTTTCCTTGGTTCTCATATTCATAACAGGAAATTTTTGTCTTGGAGTTTCTTGATGATTAAGAACAATTTTACATGCTAAGACCTTCGAGGTGTAAGCATCTGATAGTTTGAAGAAATTTAGCAATAATTTGACAAAAGTAGATGATCTCTTGGTAAAGTGACGGAACCTAGCATTAGCATGCGTGCACAGCATCACATGCGATTCTTCTGCATGGAGGCTATAAAAAGCAATGTCTAGTATTGGGAAGCAGGTAGATGTCCCAGCATGAACAAGGAACAAAGGAATGTGGATTCAGGTGGGAGGAAGCCAGAAATTGAGGAGGGCTGTGGAAAGCAAGCTTGAACCCTAGCCCTGGAATGTTAGGGATCCTTCTGCTGCTGCTGCTAAGTCGTTTCAGTCGTGTCCGACTCTGTGCGACCCTAAGGACGGCAGCCCTCCAGACTCCTCTGTCCATAGGATTCCCCAGGTAAGAGTACTGGAGTGGGTTGCCGTTACCTTCGCCAATGCATGCATGCATGCTAAGTCGCTTCAGTCATGTCCAACTCTGTGTGACCCTATGGACAGCAGCCCTCCAGGCTCCTCTGTCCACAGGATTGTCCAGGCAAGACTGGAGTGGATTGCCATTTCCTTCTCCCATTAGGGGGCCTGAGTAGGACACAAATCAGGATCCTGGGCATGGATGGGCCTTTCTTTGAACTTGGATCATAAGGCAGAACTAGTAATAGTTCAGTATAAGAAAGGAAACTGCCTACTAGAAACAAGGATGCATACCAGATAACTTTGATACTGAGCCATAATTTTGGTTTTCTTAATGTATTAGACAACTGGAGGTAGATGTATTCCCAGAGCTTGGAGGGAGTTCTCTGTGGGCCAAAAATCAGCTTACTGTAAACACAGTGGATACCCCCAAAACAAATCTCAACAATGAGGGTAATAAGTATGCTATAAGAACCACCAGTTGCCTAAACTGTATTTGTGTTCAAGTTGTCCTGTATTCATGCTATTTATTTTTCGTCCCTCCTCCCCCTTTTTCTTAAATCTTCCAGAAGTTGTATGAGCTGAATAACCTTCATGCACTTATGGCGGTGGTTTCTGGCTTACAGAGTGCCCCAATTTTCAGACTGACTAAAACATGGGCGGTGAGTAACCTTCTTTAGTTACTGATAGGTTAGACTTCCTGTTGGAAGTGAAGATGTTTTAGTTCCTTTTGTAGTTCTTAGTAAGGTTAATATTATGATAATAGATAAGGATTTTTTAATTAGTTTGTACTCTGTTCTTTGAAACCTATATTTTTTCCTCTCCCCTTAAATAAGTATTTCATGAGGCTTGTTAGGTATTTTGAGCTAAAAACCAACTTGGTGCTTGGTTTCTGCTCTTTAGGAAATCATTTTTGTAGAACTTCTTTAAACATCTTTGACAATATAACATTTCAGGTTTATTGATAGGAAACTGTAAATGTGAAAATAACTTCATTAATCATGTAAAGATTATGCTTTTGGAAAATTTGAGGAAAGTATAAATTGTAAGTTGTCCCCAAATTTTACTGATACAGATTTCCATTACAATATTTTTTACTCAGTAAACTCTTGGGTTTTTTCCTTAGGAATAAAGGAAAATCTGATAGCTAACAGGGAAGTAGGCACTGTTTCTGTGCACATTGTGATATTATGCTAATCATACTTGGTTCTATTTAACAGGGTCAGAGTGTGAGGTTCTACTTTTGCAAATTTATGTATTTTTATAGTTGATCAATGTGATACTGGCCTCAAGCTTGCTGGGTATTTTTCATTTAGATTTTATAAAACTTATAATCTGAAACTTCAGATTCAGTTAAATCTGTTCATATTAATACTGTTTTTTAATGTTAAAGAGGAATGATTTTGTTTACTACATTTTGTACAGAGGGTTAGTATGTTCTTACTGTCCTGGAATAAAGACTCGACTAACTTTAAAATAGTTTTTTACTTACTAAAATATAACTTTGTGTTTAATTAGCCTGCTGTTCTCACTTTTCTGAAGAGACAGATGTTTCTCATACTGGAAAAACATTAGTATGGAAGAGCTTATGATCTTCTTTATATCTCATTTGTAGTTTAGAAACACCTGAGTGAACAGTTTTCCTACTCTAAAAGTTTTTAATAACGATGACCTAATTCTCTTTTATTAAAATTTTAATTTAATGAGGGAATGGAAGTGATTATAAATATACAGTCATGAGTTCCGTTTTTGAAGTTTTAGGGAAAAGAAATTGTACTCTGGTTTATATTGTGGTTTAGAAATGAGATACATTTCCCTCAAGTTAATTTTTGTTTCCTTGAAGTTATTTTCATTGTCTCTCTCATGTCTTGTGTCGAAAATAGTTTTGTTTAAATTTAGTAACAGCTCCATTATTAATCTGAATAAAATTTTTGGTGTTCATATAAAACTTGAAAATATTCCACAGTTTTGCTAGGTACTAATTGTTTGACGTGCATAGTGGATAATATAGACAAAGTCCTGTTCCTATAGAGCTAACGTTCTACTGGGAAAAGATAAGCTGTAAATATATAAATGATATATCATAAATAATGATGAATGCTCTGTAGAAAAATAAAACAGAGTAAGTGAGATGTAAAATACTTCCCTCTTGCTTTTCTGTGATATGTGGTAAGAATTTCTGATAAGTGATTGGACCCAATTGCAGTTGGACCTGGCAATTGAAAAGTATTGATGACCTTGTCAAAGATGTTGAAATGATTGGATTTGAGAGAATAGTGGAGGAAAAAATGGGACAGTAAGAATAGAGAATGCCTTTGAGGAATTTTGTTGTGAAATACTGGGGTGAGGGCCAGCGGTAACTAGAAGAAATGTGAGATTAAAGATTTGTGGTGTTTTGCTTTGATTTTAAAGATGAGATCCGTAACAGTATGCTTGAGTGGTAGTACAGTGATCTAATAAAATGAGGAGGTGGTAAGAAGTCAAGCCTGTGATACCCTAGATTAGCCCAGAGGAGATAAGGTCCAGTACTCCAGTAGGGCAGGAACAGTGTCTGTTTTAACAGGAGAGGAGGGGGTGCAATTGTTACAGACACAAGTATGTTGGTAGATTTGGTGGTTTCTTCTGCAAAATTGTGTTTCATAAGACATAAGAAGCAAGGTCATTAATTGACAGTGGGAGAGGTATTGGAGGTTTGAAGAGAGAGGAAAGGATGAAAGTCATCAAGGGGACTGTGAGAGTGAATTAATTAGGGAAACGTGTAGGTCTTAGGAAGGTCCACTTGAGATTTTTGGTCATGAGCTTAGAGTGAAACTTAGTGTTCAGCATTACTGTGAAGAAGTGCTGAGAATTAATTGTATTTAACCAGTTGGAATTTTTCTAGGCTTATTTGTACCACAAAGGGATCAAGGATAGTATAAGAGATAAAGTAGGTAAATATAAAAGTTATGATAGATGAGGAATCTAACCCAAGTAAAAGGAAAGAAATAATGAATAGTGAAACGGTAGTATGATGGAAAATCCTGGTGCCTTCAAATACAGGGAATGTAACAAAAAAACATCACAAATGAGGGAAATATTAGAAACATTCTCTTTAACATCAAGAAAAAGTATGCCCATTTTCACTGTTTCTACTCAACATAAAAATTTTAGCATAGTCAAAAAAGATTAGAAATAATAGGATATACCCTCAAAAAATTAGAATTACATTGAGTTACCAATTATCCATCAACTGCACTTCTGAGTATATACCCAAAAGAATCAAAGATTGGGACTCAAACAGGCATTTTTATACCAGTGTATAAAAAAGCATCATGATTAACAGTAACCAGTAGGTATGAACAATCCAAATGTCCACGAACAGATGAATGAATGTACAAAATGTGGTGTAAACATACAATGAAATATTATGCATCCTTAAAAAGGACTGAAATTCTGACACGTGCTGCACCTTGGATAAGCCTTGATGAGGATATGTTCAGTGACGTAAGCTAGACACAGTGAGACAAACAGTGAATGATTCCATTTATATGAGGTGCCAAGAGTAGTAACATTCACTGAGACAGAGTAGAAGGTGGTTCCCAGGGCTGAGAGGAGCAAGAAATGAGGAGTTCTGTTTAATGGTTATAGAATTTCAGTTAGGGAAGATGGAAAGAGTTCTAGCCATGGATAATTGCAATGATTGATGGATAATGTGAATGTACTTAATGCCACTAAACTATACACTTAACACTGGTTAAAATGGTAAATATTATGTATATTTTACCACAGCTTTTAAAAATAGTCCTCTGAAAACAAGTCTTTGCTACCCCACCCCAAATCGAATACTTTCATTCTGATTATTGATTTATGAAAATTGCAAAATGTGTTATTTTTACGCATATCAGACTCCGTGCTTCTTTAGTTTTGTGTTTCAGATATGTCAAAATCAGCTATGAGTTCCAAGTAATTTGTTTCTCCAGATACTGTACCAGAGTTCTGGAATGATTGACTTTGGGGGAAAAAAAAAAGATTTCTTGTTATACTTGCTGTGTCATACAGTGTATTTTGCATATTCTAGTACTTTGTTATGTGTGAGAGAAAAGAATGTTTGGATTTATAGATCGGAGTGGAGAGTTGCACATAATCTTGAAAGTGCTAGTCAAGTGTGTTGACACTGGACCACAGAAAGTCATGAAACCAGTGTTTGCAGGAAAACCTGTCTAAAACATTCAGGCACAAGACTCTTTGACCTCTTTAAGTTTTAAAGAGGAAGGGATACTGGTCAGACAGTTTGTTTGTTTTTGTGGTTTTTTTTTTTTTTTTTTAGAGATTGAAGATAATCTGTTATCTTGGAGCCTGTGAAAAATAGATTACAGCATCAATCCCAACTACATTACTTGTAATATTAAAAAGGGTAGTGGATTAGATATTAGAATACACTGTCTCCAGGACCAGACTGAGACCTTGAAAAGCACGACCTGGGCTTTGTGAGTGATGACTGACGAGTGTTGGTGTGTTCTGCTTCTCCTTGGGGTCTCAGTGGTCTCATCTTTAAATTAGTCCTCTTGACTATTCTCTTAACCTCGTAGGAGAATTAGATTTTTATAGGTGGAAGTGTTTTGCCTGCTATAAAATAACAAATATTTTATGACATAAACTGAAATCTGGTTTACAACATAATGAAATAGTAACTTCACATATTTAAAGAAGAGAATTTTTTTTTTCCAGAGTCTTTGAAATACTTAAAAACATGTATTTTCTGAATCTTTTAGTTAATATTATTTCGGATGACTACCCTTGCTGTTCTTTTATTCCCCTTGATATCTCCATTTTTCTCAAAGGGCACGCACTACAAATCTCTTCCTCATGCCTCCTAAAACAGCTGCAGTTGATTGTTAACTGTATGTAATACAGCACTGATCAAAGGGATCAAGAAAAAAAATGTCAGAAATCCAAACATGTAAATTGTAGTTTTATAGTACTGGTAGGACTAGGTATGGTTAGAGGCATCAAGAAAAATTATTACTTAAATTATGAAATTCAGTATTTATTTCTTAATGCTACGTAAGAATTAACTATCTTTGAGGGGGCAGGGGACAAGTCATGAAAATATTTGGGCCTTTGAGGTGAATATATAATTATTTTAAATTAGGAAAATGATTAATAAAAACTGTTTAACCATTTAAAATAGTAAAGATGAAAAATAATGTATTATAATTTACTACTTAGCAAGTTAATTATTTCAGGTACATACAAAGTATATTGTATTTTATAAATAATGAATTTGGGTTTATTATATTAATAAACACGTCTGGTTTTGTTTTATTTATATACTACCAAAATATAATTAAAGAAAATAAAACTTTGAAATTCAAATTCAAATTTATAATAATTGTAACTTTTAAGTCTTTAATAAAATTGGATACAGAACTAACTTGGGCTTTTCTGTTTGTCTTTTAGTTATTAAGTCGAAAAGACAAAACTACCTTTGAAAAACTAGAATATGTAATGAGTAAAGAAGATAATTACAAAAGACTCAGAGACTATATAAGTAGCTTAAAGATGACACCCTGCATTCCCTATTTAGGTGAGTTATGTCACTGTATATTCATTATGCCTAGTTGTTTCTCTGCTTTAATCAATAGTTTATAAAAAATTCAATGTATTTTAAAAGTTTGTGTGTCCTTTAAAGAAATTAAAGGATTCTTAAGTTGAAAAAATTGTCTAGAGGAATGTGTTACCTTACTGCCTGGAATGTATTTTCATTTTTTCTTAGAAATGAACCATATGGTAAAGCCATACATTTTTGCTATTTTAGTAATGCTTTGAAAGAATGAACCTAGTGGTTTGCAGTGAAGTTTAATGCTGTGAAAATATTTAACATTAACTTAAGAAATTGATCGAAAGATATAATGAATTTATTGTCAACATGAGTTTTTAGTTTATATTGTTGGCAGGTATTTTAACAGTGAATTATGAAAAACAGTCTCAATGAAGCTGTTATTGATTTTCTGGAAGAAATTAGCTGTTTAGCTGTGCAAATTTAGCTCAGTGCTGAGACAAATCTGTATTTTACATATTATTACACAGTGTGTATCTCTTTATTGTATATTTTATACTGTTGATAAATTCCAAGAAGTGTTGAACCAATAACATAAGATATTCACCAAAGTATGAATAGTAATTTTTTGTTAGGTGTTTGAATAAAAAAATGACTGAAACTATACCTTTTTAATGTATATGTGAATTTAAATACAAAAAATATGTATGCCTAGTATATGCATTATATTGTGTATACGTAGTATATGCATCAAAATAACTTCATCCTATGTAGAGAGTAATCAAAAGATAACATTTGTTTTTACTCCCTATTCCCACTCTGTCTTTTATGTAACTACTCATACTGGATTTCACCATAACCGTTTCTGAAAATCATGGGGAAACCTGTTACTTGTTTAGGAGACTCTACAGTGTCATCTTTGAAGCCTTTATAGTACCACTGAACAAAAAGTACCAGTATAGTACCAGAACTCAAAGTAGGGGCAAAGATAGCTGATACACTGTCGTTCAGCTGCTCTAGAGCATCTAGAGCTTAGTTTGCCAGAGATCTTAACTCATCATATCATTGTGGGACATTCTCAAATTCCAATGGGAATAGGAAATGTTGTGCATCCTATGTTGAAGGCGGAATACTCCTATGCATTGTACAGTGGCCACATACTGTTTGTCTGTTTCTTTGATAAATAGTTCAGGGCCATAATAAACATAACTCAGTCAGAGAGGCTCTAAGCTGATATTAGGAAAGGCATTCTGTATACACTCTACTTTCTACCATTACCTTGGCTTTGACATTCTTGAAAGTGGGGAAAGGAAGAATAGAGGACTTCTAAAAGTCATCAATATAGTCATACTCCATAAAAACATAAACTTTTCATAGCATAAAGAACATTAGACAGAATTTTTTGAATTCATGTTGCTCAGTTGTGTCCAAGTCTTTGTGACCCCATGAACTATAGCCTGCCAGGCTCTGTTCGTGGAGTTCCCCAAGCAAGGATGCTGGAGTGGGTCGCTGTTCCTTCTCCAGGGGATCTTCCCGACGTAGGGATTGAACCCAGGTCTCCCAAATTGCGAACTGAGAATTGGGAACTGCAAATTCCAAAATGGCTCTATGATATTCATTTTTCAGATCATTGAATTGTCTTCTTTAAGCCTTGCTGTCTTTACCTAGAAGTAGCACACATGTTTTTCTTAAGGCTGGAAGGGACCACAGTGATCTCTTCTATATAAATCACTTACACTACACTTGAGAAAACCAAAGTCCAGAAAGGTAGAAGAGCTGATTCAGAATCCTAAAACCTAGTTAATGACAGTTCTGAGGTTCTGACCTAACATCTTTCCAATTATAGCTGCTAAACTCTTATTCTAAAATTTACTAATTCCACAATTGTGTTTTTTCTCATTGAAGTAAATATTTTTCTCAAATTTCATAATTTGTTTTTTAGAAAAGGCGAATTAAGATTATTTTCTATTAAAAAGGACAAAATAACATAAATCCTTTTGCTGTGATGTCTAGTTCAGGGGTCTTTGTTTTATATTTATCCACAGTAGAAACTTCTATAGTGGGTTTGAAGTTGTCTGTGCATGTGCACTTAAGCACACTCTTATATACCTATGAGGGTGTGGTGGGGAATCATTGAAATAGTGGAATCTGGAAAAGTTTTCCTTTAGAAAATATACCTGTTTTCTCCCAACTCTGATACCTGAAACGGAGTATTTTTTTTTTCCTGTGGGTTAAAGCAAATGAAGAAAACACTGAAGTGTAGAAGTTAGTTTGGAGAAAATAATAGAACCATAATTTTTCCTGTGTCTTCAATTTGGTCTACATTAACTCCTCTTTTCGGTTGTTTTTCACTTTATATATTCTCATGACCCAGAATCTTCCTTACTGAAATTGTCCACCAGTAGCACCAGTCTCTCTTGATTTACCTTCTTATTTATGGCTTTTGTTTTTTTGACTCCTCTTTCTCTGCCTTTCTCTTAAATCTGTTCTTCTAAAGGTCACAGTCCTTTCCTCTTATTCCATACACTTAAAGTGGTCTCATTCAGCTTTTTCCCATATATCACCTGATGACTGCCAAATCTTAGGTTGGGCCTATATATTCAATTGGTTTTGTAATTCCTGTGGCTTAGTAACATTTTAGGTACTCAAATACTGATTGAATGAGATATCTGTTGGTAACTCTTAATTTGGCATGTTCAGAAATATATGAATCATTTTCCCCCTTTTTCTATTCCTGATCCCCATCTTATCTTCTGGCTTAGTGAACTAGTGATCTCGGTGTTGCATTATCTACACTGCTCCACCACCCTCGATACTTGATGGGTTTTCTGTTCTTTGTTTTTGGCTTTACTGGATTTCTCCTCCTCCTCTCCTTCTCATACCCTCTGTTAGTTCAGTTCAGTTCAGTTCAGTTGCTCAGTCATGTCTGACTCGTTGCGACCCTCTGTTAATCAAGATGCATGTTTTGTGAGGGTTATCAAGAATTAGAAGCCAAAGTGAAAGTGTTAGTTGCTTAGTCATGTCCGACTCTTCACAACTATATGGACTGTAGCCCACCAGGTTCCTCTGTCTGTGAAATTCTCCAGGCAAGAATCCTGGAGTAGGCTGCCATGCCCTCCTCAAGGGAATCTTCTTTGAACCTGGGTCTCCTGCATTGCAGGCAGATTGTTTACCATCTGAACCACTGGGAAAACCCCATTAGAAACCAAAGGGTGAAGGGGAATGGCAAAAACTTATGCTAAAAAGAGAAAACTTACACTTTCAGTTCAGTTCAGTTCAGTTGCTCAGTCATGTCCGACTCTTTGCGACTCCAAGGACTGCAAGCACACCAGGCTTCCCTGTCCATCACCAACTCTCAAAGCCTGCTCAAACTCAGGTCCATGGAGTTGGTGATGTCATTCAACCATCTCATCCTCTGTTGTCCACTTCTCCTCCTGCCTTCAATATTTCCCAGCCTCAGGTCCTTTTTAAATGAGGCAGTTCTTCACAGCAGGTGGCCAAAGTATTAGAGTTTCAGCTTCAGCTTCAGTCCTTCCAGTGAATATTCAGGACTGATTTCCTTTAGGATGGACTGGTTGGATCTCGTTGCAGTTCAAGGCCTCTCTCCAGAGTCTTCTCCAACACCACAGTTCAAAAGCGTCAATTCTTTGGCACTCAGCCTTCTTTATGGTCCAGCTCTCACATCCATACATGACTACTGGAAAAACCATAGCTTTGACTAGATGGACCTTGTCAGCAAAGTAATGTCTCTGCTTTTTAATATACTGTTTATGTTTGTCATAGCTTTTCTTCTAAGGAGCAAGCATCTTAATTTCATGGCTGCAGTCCCCATCTGCAGTGATTTGGGAGCCCCCAAAAATAAAGTCTATCACTGTTTCCACTGTTTCCCCATCTACTTTCCACGAAGTGACAGAACTGGATGCTATGAACTTAGTTTTCTGAATGTTGAGTTTTAAACCAACTTTTTCACTCTCCTCTTCCAATTTCATCAAGAGGCTCCTTAAGTTTTTATTTGCTTTCTACCATAAGGGTGGTGTCATCTGCATATCTGAGGTTATTGATATTTCTCCCAGCAATCTTGATTCCAGCTTGTGCTTCATCCAGCCCAGCATTTCTCATGATGTACTCTGCATATAAGTTAAATAAGCAGGGTGACAATATACAGCCTTGACATACTCCTTTCCTGATTTGGAACCATTCTGTTGTTCCATATCCAGTTCTAACTGTTGCTTCCTGACCTGCATACAGATTTCTCAGAAGGCAGGTCAGGTGGTCTGGTATTCCCATCTCTTGAAGAATTTTCCACAGTTTGTTGTGATCCACACAGTCAAAGGCTTTGGTGTAATCAATAAAAGAGTAGTAGATGGTTTTCTGGAACTCTCTTGCTTTTTTGATGATCCAATGGATGTTGGCAATTTGATTTCTGGTTCCTCTGCCTTTTCTAATTCCAGCTTGAACATCTGGAAGTTAACAGTTCACAGACTGTTGAAGCCTGGCTTGGAGAATTTTGAGCATTGCTTTGCTAGCATTATGAGATGAGTGCAATTGTGTGGTAGTTTGAGCATTCTTTGGCATTGCCTTTCTTTGGGATTGGAATTAAAACTGACCTTTTCCAGTCCCTTGGCCACTGCTGAGTTTTCCAAATTTGCTGGCATGTTGAGTACAGCACTTTCACATCATCTTTTAGGATTTGAAATAGCTCAACTGGAATTCCATCACCTCCACTAGCTTTGTTTGTAGTGATGCTTCCTAAGGCCCACTTGACTTTGCATTCCAGAATGTCTGGCTCTAGGTGAGTGATCACACCATCATGGTTGTCTGAATCATAAAGATCTTTTTTGCATAGTTCTTTTGTATATTCTTGCCAGGAATATTCTGTATTCTGTACAGAAGTATTCTGTGTATTCTTGCCAAGAATATTAGGTATTCTGTACACGAAACATATACTTTAACATCTACATAATTTTATACATTGGATTCTCCATATAATTATTCATCCCTATACCAGTCTGTAAAGAAGCATCTGAGATTGTGAGATGATTGTGGAACATTTGGCACAAACATTTGGTAGACTTGGGACAGGAAAAGGGAACAGTGAAATATTTGTCAGACAAGTTCTTGTGATGCAGTTAAGCTTGTTTCCAGCATGAAAATCACCTTTTTAATGTAGTGACAGTTTCATTTTATAGCACACTTTGAGATTAACTGTATTCATCCCATCTATCAAAACGAACATGCTTTTCCTAAGAAAATCTGAAACATTTCAACTTGATACAACTTTTTGACTGCTTGATTTATTTATATCATAGGCAGCTGGTTTATTTTCTCATTCCTTATCTTCAATACTAAAGTATGTTGAAGAATGAAGATTTTACAATAGTTTATATCCTGTTAATGTTTACATTTTTCATATTTTGTCCTTTTTTAAAATGAATTAGGATTATGGTTTTTAAATTTAACTTCAGAATTTTTTCCCCATTCATATTAAACTAGGCCTAGTGCACATAGATGCCAAAAATGACATTTACAAGATGCTGTACATTTGATAGGAGATAACTTGTCCTGAAGACATTTGAGAGATAATACTCATTGTGCATATTAGGAGCTTCTAGTTAACTATCCCTTCTCAAGTACACAGAATTTGCATAATGCTATCCTTTATCCAGATGGCTCCATGGTAAAGAATCCGCCTGCCAAGCAGACGACGGGGGTTGGATCCCTGGGTCAGGAAGATCCCTTGGAGAAGGAAATGGCAGTGTATGACAGTATTCCTGCCTGGGAAATCCCATGGATAGAGGAGCCTGGCTCGCTACAGTCCATGGGGTCGCAAAGAGTCAGACACAACTCAGTGACTAAACATCCACCCCTTATCCTTTTATGTCTGCGAAGGTTCTTTTGGAACAGATGTGTCAACCACAAGAATCTGTACTGTACAGAGAAAGATAAAGGTTAATCACCTATTCTTAACATAAGAGGCATTATCCAAACTAACGGTGTTATTAGTGTTATGAATTATGAACGGAACCAACCATCATTCTCTATGAAATGTAAAAGAGAAAATGGAGACTTAAATACTGACAAAACTCTTACTTTGATGCTGCCAGATTTATTTATAATTCAATGTGGATTAAATTATAAAAAGTAGAAAATGTTTTCTTGGCTTTCAACTCATCATCTGTTGAAAAGTTGTCTCTTCTGTTGGTTTGCATTCAAGGTAAAAATTAGTCAGCCTGGACAATATAGTGAAAAGTTCTTAGGCTAAGGATGCAGTTTTTCTGGAGAGAAATAGTTTGGCAAATTTCAAGGAAAAAATTGTTTTATATGAGAATTATTGCTTTAAATCTGAAAATCATTAACAGCACTCATTTGTTCTTGTCATTGGAGGATAATCTTAAGGGGCTTATTGGAGAATTTGGCATGGGAAGTTTTGCTTTGCTGGAGAGAGAGGAAAGAGCATTGTGCAAAAATAATTTAGTTGTTGTATGAAACATGATAAATATTCTTTCATGTGCATTTTCTAGCCTCATTTCTACTTTATTTATGTAATTTTGGGAAGATGCAGTAGCTCACCAGCTTAGGATGTTTTCTGGGAAGGAAAACATACGTTTTTAAAACTATGGAAATAAGTAAGTTGTTGCAGTTCTGTGCACTGCTTCCTATCAAGTAGAAGCAGAATGTTACAGAGAAGTAAGATGGCCTGACTCTGTCTCTTATAGAGACACCTCCAACTTAATTTGCAGTTTTGTATGTTAGATTTTCAAGACAGCCTCCTCTCCCCTCGCCCCGCTTTTTTCCCCCCTTTTTTGAGAAGAGAAAAGCTGTCTTTATGTTGGGCTTCTCTGGTGTCTCAAGATGGTAAAGAATCTGCCTGCAATGCAGGAGACCAGGGTTTGATCCCTGGGTTGGGAAGATTCCCTGGAGAAAGGAATGCCAACCTGCTCTAGTATTCTTGACTGGAAAAGTCCATGGATAGAGGAGGCTGGTGGGCTGTTTTTTTTCTTCTCCTTTTGTGAGAATAGAAAAGCTTTCCTTATATCCATCTGTAATAAAGAATATAAATTGTGCCCTTTCCATCCCCTATCCTCTGACAAGCACTATTTTGTTTTCATTAATCTCTCTCCCTCAGCAGTGTGTAATAAATCTTTAATTTGTCTTGGTCCAGGGCTCTATGTTTAGCATCTCAAATAAAAGTGGGCACTTAATATTTAATACTTAACTGGTTGACTTCATTAATTAAATTATCCCTTTCTGGCTCTTCCCATTGTTCTGGCAATTTTATTTGTATGTCATTTTTTGTATACAACTGCCAACCTACTCCCAGTGTTCCGCTGGCCATCCAGTGTTTGCTTAGCGCTGTTCTTGGTGATAGATGTAGAGCAGAGATCAAAGTGGACTTTGACCCTTCCTTTGTGGGAACTTATCATCTCTTTCACACCAACAACTGTGTTAATGTCATTACCTTGTGAATAACCTCTCCTGTCTCCTAAGCTGTGAAAGAGGTACATAAGCTTACCAGGCCTTGATAGCAGTGCCCTCATCACAGCAATGTGTGAAACATGCCTAAACGTGGAAGGACCTTCAGATTTTATCTGATCCTCTTTAATGTTTCTGGAATTTTCAACCTATCTCGATCCCATAGAAGAATATAGTTCTTTAATTTTATATTAGTTTTAGAAATTTTTCTAATCTATGTACAAATATTTTCGAAAACAGTAGCTTTTTATTCATATTTCTACAAAGATATTTTGACACAGTCCAAAGTTTTAATGAGGGTGTTTGACCTGCCCGTTTGGTAGAATTTTACTTGGTTAAATGTATAAAAGTCTCTGGCACTGATCTCAAAAATGCCTAATGGTCAAAAAATGTCATTGGCTTTTAATATTTCAAGAGTTTTATTCCATTTTCCTTTCTTTGATTTGTAGGTAATACACAACATGGATTACTTTACCTTATTCTTCTTATTAGGATTACATAGTGAATTCTAAAATAGCAATAAAGCATGTTCAGTCATTTTCTTCTGAATCCTGAGAATGAGGTCTGAAATGAGCTCTGACCAAATGGCAGCTAGCCCTAGCTTTTTCTTTAGCCAAAATTACATTCCCGTTTTCCATTACCTCATTTATATCCTTTTTTACTCTCATTCTTTTTTATATATTTAAAATTCTTCTAACTTTCTTTAATAGTGTATTTTCTGAAGTTTACTTTAGACCATTCAAAGACTTGTGATATAAAAGGGCTGGGGATGGGGTTATATTGATTGCTTTCCCATTTTCATAGTTTTGGGGTTTTTTTTTTTTTTTTTTTT